>MJUU01062627.1:0-23056 GCA_002080025.1 Modiolus philippinarum
CAAGTGATGGCAAAAGCTCACGTGGCCTTTGGCCAGGTGAGCTAAAAAGTGGCTTCCAACCCTCCCATACATTTATTGATGGAATAGTCCTAAACAACTTTCATACTAAGTTTGAAGGCGGTATGTTATTTCATTCACAAGTTATCAGTAGGAAACCCTATAAAAATTTGCATATATCAAAGTTTCCAGAGGCATAACTCATGAACCCTTGAACCTCTGAACCCAAAATCAAACTTGGCCTGAAATTTATAGTAAACAATTTATATAACAGGTTTGAAGACAGTATATTATTTCATTCACAAGTTATCAGTTTCGCAAATTTTCAAAAGTTTCAAGGGTCATAACTCATGAACCCTTTGGATCTCTGAACCTAAAATCGAACATGATCTGAGTTTTGGATGATGAATCCATTCAGACAAAAAATCGATGGGTGTTCCATGGAATACTTGTGTAGCCTGCACTACAGAAGAGCCATTTTTGGCCCAGTGAACCTCTGAAATCTGTAAACTTAAATTTTAAAGTATTATGTGCATGCTAAGATTAGGAGAAAAACATATTCTGCAAATTTTATAAGAATNTGAATATTTGTTTTCTGTCTGTCTGTAATGTAAACATTTATTTGGATATATGAACTGTCAATATTTTAGTGTTCTATTTATATGTTCATGATGTTTTCAGTTTCAAAAATAAAGAATTACAAAAAAAAACCAACATATACTGAAAGTTTGGTTGGAATCTCCCACACATTTGTGAAGGAGTTGAAGATTAACAAACCAAATTAACAAATGAGCAATTTGGCTCTATGAACCTCTAAATCTGTAAAATCTAAATTCTTAGTATCAGATGCACAACTTCACCAGGTAAACAACATATAGTGAAAGTTTGGTTGGAATCGGACTTGCAGTTTCGAAGAAGTTGCGGATTCAAAAAGCAAAACTCATAAATGAGCAATTTTGGCTCTGTGAACCTCTAAAATCTGTAAAATCAAAATTCTAAGTATCAGGTGCACAACTACACCATGTGAAAAAGATATCTTGAAAGTTTGGTTGGAATCTGAGAAGCAGTTTTGAAGGAGTTGTGGATTCAAAAAGCAACACTCACAAATGAGCAATTTTGGCTCTGTGAACCTCTAAAATCTGTAAAATCAAAATTCTAAGTATCAAGTGCACAACTACACCATGTGAAAAACATATCCTGAAAGTTTGGTTGGAATTGGACCAGTAGTTTTGAAGGAGTTGCGGATTCAAAAACCCACGGACGACGCAGGACGACGACAGATAGTAATCCCTATGTGTCGACTCTGCTTACAGCAGGCGACACAAAAAAAGAATGTAATTTGTGATTTTCTTTTCCTCCAGAGATTTTCAATGAAAATGAAACACTATCAGTATTTCAGGATAGTTGGAATACAGTTAGAACTGATGAGACACAGGGGTCGGTAACATACGATATTGATAGACTGGGTACCATATCAATATCATGTTACCAGCCCCTGTGTGATGAGATAAATGCCTGAAACATCTATATATGGTTATGACGAGCACAATATAATACAAATTGCCTTAAGGTGAGAGGTACGTAAATAAGCGCCTCTACCGGTGAACGTTATAAATTTGCTTTAGAATGAACGTAAAACAATTCTAATTTTCACTTTAAATTATCGTCGTTTTAAACTATATCCTACAATTTTTCTGAAAAATTAATATTATGTTCCCAAAGAAATTTCTGTTTTATTGATATAATTTTTTTATAGTGTCACCGAGTTCATTTTCGTGGTATAGATCGCTGAATACATGTTCATCTTTCAAATCACGCCTAAAATCATAACGTTGCTGAACGAGGTCACTTTTTTTTACGGCGAATTTTATCGAAAAAATCCATTTTTGACATGCCTATTCTGTGTTCAACTATTTATACCGGCAAAATTAATTCGGTGATCCTATATAAAATTTACACCATCAAAATGGAAATTTCATTGTCTAAAACATATCCTTTTTGCAGAAAAATTGTAGGATACGTTTTCATAAACGCGTAATTTAAAGAAGTTTCATATATTATTTTTCTGTAGGTTTTATATGGATTCTATATGAAAACAACATAACTGATAAATTTTTTTTCAATCGGTTAAATTTAAAACACAAAAATAGCTAAACCAATTTTATTTCACCTTGGAATTCAGCTTCATTTGATGCACTTGCATGTTAAATTTCATCAAAATCCGAAAACTTTGCTATTTACGTACCTATTACTTTAAATGAAAAACTAACATGTATTTGGGTCACTTAGATTATCATCCCAGTCTATTCTTTTGAAATTAACCACCATGTTTTTATATTATTGAAACCTATGGTTTATGTAAATTTTTCCTCAACCTCAATGATCAGTTGACAAAATCTGAACAAAATGATATACAGATTAAGGTTGTCAACAAAACAACCTAGTCTGACATTTAGACAGTGATAAATTGTGCTTTCAACTTTAGTTAGTTTTGTCAGATTTTTTTCCCTAACACACAAAATATTCCCTCCCACCCCATATTTTTTAGTAACCCTTGATGATAATCTATATTTATAATGTTACACTGGCCTTACAAGCATCTATTTACCTACCCTAGCAAACCCTGATCCCATCCTTTAATAACTTGTCCTGCCCCTAATGTAAAAATAAATGGGTCTCCTCTTGGTATACTGCTGTCAAATTCTGTCCCATCTTCCAATTTTCCCTGAAATAAAATTTACAATATGTAATACCTCAAATATAAAAACAAAATACATTCATGTCACTCAATATCAACTGAAAAAAATAAAAACATAGGTAATCAACGATTACAAAGTTCGCCTCGTTATGGCACATTGTCAGAAATGCATGCATGTGCAAGTTTACATGATCCTAACATGTACAGTGACTGAGATCTGAACTCTTCAGTAAATTTGGATGTAAGTGAATCAAGCAGAAAATATAGGTCAAAGTGAAATTATTTTTGCCTGGATGCTGACCTTCCATCAGAGATGCATGCATATGCAAGGTTACATGATCCTAACATGTATAGTGACCGAGATCGGAATGCAGACCTAAACTTGAATGAAAGTCAGTCAAGCAGAAAAAATAGGTCAAAATGACCTAATTTTGCCAGGATGCTGACCTACCATCAGAGATGCATGCATATGCAAGGTTTCATGATCCTAACATGTATAGTGGAGGAGATCTGAACTTGGACATAAACTTGAATGTAAGTTATTCAAGTGGAAGATAGAGGTCAAAGTGGCCTAATTTTGCTTGGATGCTGACCTACCATTAGAGATGCATGCATATTCAAGGTTACATGATCCTACCATATATAGTGACTGAGATCTGAACTCTTCAGTAAATTTGATGTTTATTCAATCAAGCAGAAAATATAGGTCAAAGTGAAATTATTTTTGCCTGGATGCTGACCTTCCGTTAGAGATGCATGCATATGCAAGGTTACATGATCCTAACATGTATAGTGACTTGAGATCGGAATGCAGACCTTTACTTGAATGAAAGTCAGTCAAGCAGAAAATATAGGTCAAAATGACCTAATTTTGCCAGGATGCTGACCTACCATCAGAGATGCATGCATATGCAAGGTTTCATGATCCTAACATGTATAGTGGAGGAGATCTGAATTCAGACATAAACTTGAATGTAAGTTATTCAAGTGGAAGATAGAGGTCAAAGTGACCTAATTTTGCCTGGATACTAGCCTACCATCAGAGATGCATGCATATGCAAGGTTACATGATCCTACCATGTATAGTGACTGAGATCTGAACTCTGATGTTAACCTGAATGCAAGTCGTTCAAGTGGAAAATATAGGTCAAAGTGACCTAATTTTGACTGAATGCTGACCTACCATCAGAGATGCATGCATCTGCAAGGTTACATGAGCCTACCATGTATAGTGACTGAGATCTAAATTCGGACGTAAACTTAAATGCAAGTCGTTAAAGGGGAAAATTTAGGTCAAAGTGACCTAATTTTGCCTGGATGCTGACCTACCATCAGAGATGCATGCATATGCAGGGTTACATGATCCTACCATGTATAGTGAATGGGATCTGAACTCAGACATAAACTTGAATGTAAGTTGTTCAAGCGGAAAATATAGGTCAAAGTGACCTAATTTTGCCTGGATGCTGACCTACCATCAGAGATGCATGCATATGCAAGGATATATGACCCTACAATGTATAGTGACTGAGATCTGAACTCAGATGTGAACTTGAATGTAGATCCTTCAAGCAGAAAATATAGGTCAAAGTGACCTAATTTTGTCTGGATGCTGACCTACCATCAGAGATGCATGCATATGTAAGGTTACATGACTCTTCCATGTATAGTGACTGAGATCTGAACTCGGACGTAAACTTGAATGTAAGTCGTTCAAGCGGAAAATATAAGTCAAAGTGACCTAATTTTGCTTGGATGCTGACCTACCATCAGAGATGCATGCATATGCAAGGTTACATGATCCTACCATGTACAGTGAAGGAGTTCTGAACTCGGACGTAAACTTGAATGTAAAGCGTTCAAGCAGAAAATATAGGTCAAAATGACCTAATTTTGCCTGGATTCTGACCTACCATCAGAGGTGCATGCATATTCAAGGAAACATGACCCTACCATGTATAGTGACTGAGATCTGAACTCAGACGTAAACTTGAATGCAAGTCTTTCAAGCGGAAAATATAGGTCAAAGTGACCTAATTTTGCTTGGATACTGTGACCTAGCATCAGAGATGCATGCATATGCAAGGTTACATGATCCTACCATGTACAGTGACTGAGTTCTGTACTTGGACGTAAACTTAAATGTAAGTCGTTCAAGCAGAAAAAATAGGTCAAAGTGACCTAATTTTTCCTGGATGCTGACCTACCATCAGAGATGCATGCATATGCAAGGTTACATGATCCTACCATGTATAGTGACTGAGATCTGAACTCAGATGTAAACTTGAATGTAAGTCATTCAAGTGGAAAATATAGGTCAAAGAGACCTAATTTTCTTAGAGCCTGTGAGATAGCCCAAGATGCATCTGTATACACAGTTTGATGATCCCACCCTTCATAGTTACCAAGATATATACCTAAATGTGGATGCAGACGCGGACGCGGACATAGACGCGGAAGCAGGGATACTCCAATAGTCCTCCTCAATTTCGTTGAGGCGAACTAAAAAACCTATCAAGTCTGCAACTTATAGACCTGAGACAGTCACATATGCATAACATATTGCACTTCCCAGGGCAAGGACTAGAATATTTGGTCATGTAGGTTTACAAGTTCTAGGTGCTGAGAGAATTTGTCTGTCAATCCAGTGATCCACTACCTCTTTGGTGTTGGAAATTTGTGAAACTGGAAACTTAAAACATTTTTATCCTAATACTTCATGAGTTTGCAAAAGTTTTCTTGAACACATCAAAGAACTGGAACTCCCCTTTTTGGAACAATTTTGACCAAGTTATGTAGACTTTATCCATAAGTATTTCATTTGTACTCTTTATTATATTTCATATTGCAATAATAAGCTTATGTGATCTGAAAGTCAATCACTTCTGAATATATGAACAGTTGTTTTACTCTTATAAAAGAGACCCATCTCATTCTTTGACCAATCTAGAAACTCATTCTATGAGTTTATCACTCACCTAAGAAAATGCATCAAAGTGATGCCTTTATTTTGATACTTGATACTCAAGAGCCTGCGTCACTCACCTTGAACATGGATGCCATTGCGATATGAATAGATTTTCCTGTAGGGTCCAACGTTAAACTATATTCCAAACTGGTGGCTTTGGATTTGGAACCACCCAAGGACTGCTGTGATCAAATTTGTTTTCAATTGAATTAGTGGTTTTAGAGACCAAATTCTTTTAGTGGAAGCCATTGTTAAACTATGTTCCCTGGCATCCCTGCTGGCATTCATCTTTAATGGCCTGATGGATACCTTTTTAAAATGGAACAACTTAGATCCATTTTGACCAAGTCCTGATTCTAATTGGACTAGCAGTTTCTGAGATAAAGATCTTTGAATGTGTTTTCAATAGGGTTAAATGTTAAACTATATTCCAGAAAAACAGGGGTCCAGGCAAATTTTTTGCCATTATTTTTCAATTTTTCCTAAATTTTGTACTGATTTTGAAAATATTCCAGAAAAAGGGGCTATAACCAAGGTACCGGCCATCCTCTGGATCCGCCAATGTCAAATGTGTAAAATGCCTATATAACTTGCTATGTAATACCTGTACAACTTACAGTGTAATTCGTGTGCAACTTACAGTGTAATGCATGCGCAATTTACTGTATAATGCATGTAAAACTAACTGTGTAATGAATGTAAAACTTACAGTGTAATGTATGTGTATTTAAAGCTTAATGGTATACAACTTGCTGTGTGATACATGTAGAACTTACTGTGTGATGCATGTAGAACTTACTGTGTAATGCCTGTAAAACTTACTGTGTAATGCCTGTAAAACTTGCTGTGTAATGCCTGTATAAATTACCATGTAATGAATGTACAACTTACTGTGTATTGTCTGCACAACTTACTATGTAATACCTGTTCAACTTGCTATGTAATGCCTGTTCAACTTACTGTGTAATGCCTGTTCAACTTACTGTTTAATGTCTGTACAACTTACTGTGTAATGTTTGCATGCACAACTTACTCAACTTACTGTGTAATGCCTGTACAACTCACTGTGTGATGTCTGCACAACTTACTGTGTAATGCCTGCTCAACTTACTGCGTAATGTCTGTACAACTTGTTGTGTAATGCTTGTAAAACTTACTGTGAAATTCCTGTAAAACTTACTGTGTAATGCATGTGCAAATATTGTGTAATGTGATAAAGGTACTATAATATTGTAAATATTCTAAAAATGCATTGTATTCATTGTTTATATTTGTAAGGCCTTAATATAAGGTAATTTGTTTAACCTAGTATGTAATTTGTTTACAATAGACCATGATCAAGGGCATTTAACCTTAAAAATTTCTGGAACCCTGATTTAAATATTTACAGCAACACATTAGAACTTTCTGGAAAATTATCATATAAATCATGTGATTGTCAGTTAATTAATAATGTTCCATTTATTTCTTGTGAAAAATCTTTCTGGAAACAATGTTAAGTATAAATATAAGGTAGCAAAAAAGGTTTAGGCAGTCAGTTTTATTAGTTATATAGGATTATTATTCACATCTTTTGTATTGAAAACCCACAGTGAATTTATTATTAATTATTCAGTGAGGACTAAAAGGAATATTCATCTAGGCATTTATTAGAAGCCTTAAGCGGATTATTTATTTGGATATTCATCAGTGAAATTCCTAATTGTGAGATACATATGTAAGTTGTACATTTAATTTGTAAAATACATTTGTCTTATTAAAATGTTAATTTGAGCAAAATTTTGTTCTTATTTATAGGTTATTTCTACCTCATGACATACTGAGTAATGCATGTACAACTTACTGTATAATACATGTAGAACGTATTGTGTAATATTTGTACAACTTGCTGTGAAATGCAAGTACAACATCAATGTAATGCTTGTACATCTTACTGTGTAATGCTTGTAGTGAACTTACTGTGCAATGCCTGTACAACTTAATGTGTGATGCCTGTACAACTTACTGTGTTATGCATGGGCAACTTACTGTATAATGTGTAATTTATGTGCAACTTACTGTGTAATGTATGTGTAACTTACTGTTTAATGCTTGTACAACTTACTGTGTAATGTCTGTACAACTTACTGTGTAATGTATGTGCAACTTACTGTGCAATGCATCTGCAACTTCCTGTGTAATGCATGTGCAACTTACTGTGTAATGCATGTGCAACTTATCGCCTTTCTTTGACTTTATTGTACAATTATCTGCCCTCTTTTTAACTCCAATTTGTAATTTTTTCTTTTTATCTTCATCACTTGCCCAGGTCTGTATTACCATAACCAACAAAAGCACACCATTTAGTATCCAACTGATCTTCATACTGGCTTGCTGGAAAAAAAGCAACAAGTGTATTCACATGGATAACTAGCTTAAATATACAAGACATGCAAACTAAATGCTGTTTTTTTTAGTTCTGCAGCTGAAAATAACTAGATTATTCCATCTTGGACTCAAAAACATATTCAATGTATGTCTGCTACCTCCCCCTAAGAGACCTGGATCTATCTGGAAAGCTTTTGGTAAAGTTGAAAATCGGTTGGCACAGTTGTTTACAGTTACTTTCACAATACTGGTCTGTCAATCAATTGTTGTTACATTCAATCAATAGGTAGATGTGTTTGCCTAAAATGTTTACAAAAGAGGTTTAAATATTCCTCAATAGGTCATTGATTTTATTTATAGGTCAGACATTTAAAATCTCTTTTGATTAAGAAAGGTGTTCAGCCAGCCTAAACATAAATAAACATTTGGGCAACAGAAAATAAATAATGAGAGTGTAAATAGTAACATTATTTGCAAGAAGAATTTGATTTACAACAATTTTCCTATTACTGAATGTACACTAAAGGTTCCTCAACAAGTTTGACCTTCAAGGAAGAAAGTTCACATACCCATTCTTTGTATTTGTCCTGGATATGGACCAGTTTACCTGATGTAAATTTCAACAAGAAACAAGTCAAGTTCACCCAAACTTGTTTTTTATATTGGAAAGGCCAATTGAGGATAAACATGCATTTTTCATAAATAAACCAGGTGTACGGTTTAAACCACTAGTACTATAATTAGATTTTATCCATCCTCTTAATCCTTGATATTTCAAAACCTAGGTAAAAGTTGAGATGTACTTTACAGTAATTCCTAAAGTGAGTATATTTGTTCAGGTTGGCTGAACACCATGCTTCATCCAAAGTGATTTAAATGCCTGACCTATAAATAAAATCAATGACCTATTGAGGAATGTTTAAATTTAAATGTCTTTTGTAAACATTTTAGGCAAAGATACCAACCTATTGATCAATTCTCTCAGCAATAGGATTACTAACCACATTTATGAAATTAACAGTAAAACAAAACAGACACTGTCAAATAGTTTTAACATTGAAGAAAAAAAAAGCATCTTGGTTATTGGATGGTAATGAATGAACAGGGAGAACTTGCCGATGAAAACCTAACAGTTCTATATTAAGGCTTGTCCAACTTGTCGCTACCAGTCCAAATTTGAATCAGACAAGTAAAATTTCAAACTACTTACCCGTACCACTAAGCTGATGTGTCTAATGGACAAATCCCAATAAAAGTTGATGTTGGGGTCTGAACCTGATAAAAATATGCTTAAATGAAATTTTACCTGTTAAACAGGTAATGTCGAGACCAATTTTGGTTTTATTGCCCCTAATATGTATTTTTTAGGATAAAATTATTCCCAATCAGGCTCTCTGTGTCAAACAGGGAGTGTGGGGATAGCTGTCATTTCCGACAACATCTAGTTTCTTTTGATAGGTCTGCTGTGATCCAAGGCCACCAATTGGGAACACTGACTCCATTGAAAATGCCATTCATATCTCAATGTTATCCATGGTCCAGGTGAGTGACACAGGCTCTTGAGAGCCTCTTGTTCCACATTTTGCTCAAAATTTAAAAACAGTATAGAATGTACATGCAATTAAAATACATACCAAATATAACATTCATGATTTTTGCACTGAAAACAGTTGGAGCAAACAACCTTGAATAAAAATATTTTTATCAGCATTACAGTACAGAAAAAGACATACCATAACTAATCAGTGTGAAAGCGGGTATGTATAGGGAGTGACTGGGATATATAAATCTTTCTCTCAGCAAAATTTTCATAATTAACAGGTTAACTTCCCCTTTCATTACATTGATTTTTTTTTAGTAGATGAGTGACGGACTCGAAAAGGGGAGACACAGTACAACTCATCATACCAAAGCTTCAGACCAAATATCAAATCATTCCTGCTTACACAAGCTGAGAAATACTTGATGAAAATTTCGGACGTACATACGGATGGATGTTCACATGGACAAGGGTAAAACTTAATGCCCCCAATCGCCTAATGGCAGGGGCATAAAAAATGCAAATAAAGATGTCCTGTTACGTCCAACATATGTGATGACTACCTCTCTTTTTTTGGAAAAAACTTATTTCCTTCTTTTTTTTTATGATCTTTTTATTAGGATATCTAAAACCAGAATATCTTGCCTATCAGAATAATAATTTCAGAATTACTAAAATTGATTTTTTTTTAACTTGAAATGTCCCACATTTGGTGGCACTTTACTGAATACAAAGCCATTTTGTAAAATAATTTCTTTTAAATTACAATTTTATGCAACTGTGGTATTTTTGTATCTTTTATAGTTGAACTGATTAAAAGAGTTATAGAAAGTTAAAATTCATATTAGTGAGTTGCTTCATGTACATAAAATGCTTCCTTCGGGTGTTGAAAGGGGAATCTTCTCATTACTGTTAGATGGGAATACAGTAGAGTTACATAGAAACAATTCCTTAACCATAAAAAGAACCAATTTAGAGCAATATAAATCTGGAACTTTGATGTGCATATTTAAATACAACCAAATACAGACAAATTATATAACATAAAATTAATATCTTCATTGTATATATATTGCCCTGCGAAATTGATACGCAAAAGAGGCTTATGGTCTCAAAATCCTAGTTAAATCCCTGTACATGTGCCAATGTTGTAGGCAGGAGTTCCTTGCCTTTTGGCACCCTACCATGCATATATCTATTCCGTCAACTGTGAAAGGACGTTGTAGTAGGTAGATTCAAACAGCCAGTAAATCAACTGAGTTCACAGATTAATTCATTAGTTTACTCAGTTAGGTGGCCTAGGTGCTATAGGTCCCAGGTTTGATTCCCGGGAGAGACATATACATATGTAGATACATATAAGTCTATATGTCTCTGTTCCGGGTGGTGTCATACAAGTGAATTTTGTATGGAGATCTCGGGTAAAATTTGGCACCCAGCTAAAAAAACAACGGTGGTTAAAAGTAGCTATAACCAGGGTTTGTGTGATTTGTGTTGAGAGTCATACACAGCAGGTATGACGACTCTTGAGGCGGGGGAAGTGTGACAGGACAGCTTATCTATGTAGGTAAATTTAAATAGCCAGTAAATATATTCTTTAGCTTACTCATTTAGGTGTCCAGATAGCATTTTTTTTCTGAAACATGTGCCTGTGTGGATAGTTTTTCTGACATAAGTGTCTGTGATATGAACATTCTTGTCTTCTTTCCTATTGATGACTATGTGCTGTGTGTGCATGAGTTAATAAAATTCCAAAATAATAAACAATTTTCTGATATTTTACAAATTTTCATGACATATAATTTACATAATTTTTTTTTCTTTAAATTTTTTCAATACAATACATTTAAATAAAACTACATACGTTGAATGAAATTTTTTATATTTGTAATTGCTGTGTAAGAACAGATATTGGGATCTGTTCTTTGAAAGTGTCATCCGTAGAGCACTGTACAGCAGAAATTGATAGGTTCCATTGAATGATTGTTCTAGGATAAAAAGAGTATTTGTATGAATCTTTTTTAGTTTGTATGTGTCTGAATTAGTGACTGTGTGTAAATTGCCATGTTTGTGTGTCTGAAGGTATAAGTAGATCTGGTGGATAAATGGCGACAAGATGTGTACTATTTTATAAAAGAAAATTAAACATGTCCTTACTCTGCGGATTTGTAATGTTGGCCAATCTAGGTGATTTATTATGCCTGAAACTGAACTGGTGTTATGGTAGCGATTACATGTGTATCTAGCAGCTCTGCGCTGGACCATTTCTAGTTGGTTTATTTGGCTTTTGGTGTTTTGGTCCCAGACGCAGCTGCTATATTCTAATTTAGGTTGTACTAGTGATGTATAAGCTCTTTCTTTTACAGATTTAGAATTTACTTTCAAATTTCGTTTGATGAAGTTAAGTTGTCTAGTTGCTGATGATGTGATATTATTTCTGTTTGGCCTAATGCAGGCATGTCAGGTGAGACAAGTGTGAAGCACAGGAATCAGAAATTCTATCAATGTTTAATTTCATGTCATTACTCGCAACGTTCATGAAACTTCATCTGTACAGTACATTGTGTGGGCTTCGTATTTAGCTAGGCTATGGAATAGCCTAGCTATATAGATAGTTCTTGAGGTAAAGTGAGGAGTACGCTTGCGCAGAAGACTATTGACCAATAGGCATGATAGGCAATGATAGGAATTTCAGATTCTCGAACATCAAAATGGCGTCCAGTTTCGTCCTAATAAAACAGGGCAGGGTTTAATTTTTCTGTTTCCTTGTGGAAGTTGAAAAGTATTATAAACATTTACTATAGGTGGTACTGGGAACAGGTTTCACGGTAGAGGATGATGGGATTGGTATTGCAATATCGCTTAGCCAGATTTATAAATATAGATATGATAAAAAGAATAAGAACAGTAATGTATAAATTTAAAACCAGAAGTTAATAAATAAAGACAAGTATTGCGCAATAATCAATAATATACGAATACTATAAAAAACTTTTCAATTGTGTTTAACAAAGCGCGATTGTAGTTTGTGACTTAGGCCCGGGTACTCAGGCAATGGAGAACAAAAGGTGGAAAGAGATAGAATTGCGTTTTTTTGCGGAAGAATGAAGAGCTACCCTAGGAGAACGCAAAAACAAAGAAAAAAACAAAAGCACGAAACTACTTTGAGTTGCTGTTGGCAAAAAATTAGAGGTTTGATCGAATCTTTGACTGTTTTATCACATGTGCAGACCAATAGAAGAAATTACAAAGGAATCTGGGTCGTTTCGCGCCGAATCCCGTTCGCACCCTTGGTTGTTTCGCTCCTATTCCCTTTCCCCCTGGGTGCGTTTGCGCCGATTCCTGTTCGCCATGGGTCGTTTCACTCCACTTTTATAAATTGTTTTTTTTAAAACTGTTCCTTTATGTATTTGACCAGAATCTGTAAGTAAAGAAAATGGGCAAATCTCTCAAGAGTATTTTTATGGTTTTTAGCTTGCATTTGAATATTTGTTTTCTCGATATTTTTCAACACTGCGGAAACACAAAGAATATCAAAACATGGTAATGAAGTACATTCAGGGATGCATGCGGTATGATCCATGCAGACATTTATTTAAGAGACTTAAGGTAATTAATACACTTTGTAAGACACCATTCTAATATGACACTCTTCTTTTGCTTTGGAAACAAAGCTATGTACTAATTCCAACAATATTTTTTAGCACATGCGTAATTTTTTTTTTTTTTACAGAAGGACATTCGTAATGTACAATTTCACATTTTATTAACTCAATATTCATTTTATTTTTGTGTAAATAAAGTTTTAAAATATTAATCACCCAAAAATTCACATCAAATAATGACAATAATAGAAATTTACAACAGTTACTGAATTTAAGACTCGGAACTGAAATTGACATAACCGTAACCTAGCAACGAATGTGTTGTTGTTATGAAATCTTATCTGTGTTGTATATCATGCTCTACGGTTTAAATATAAAATTTTTAATTTTTAACGTTAAAAAAATTGTAAATATGAGTTTAATTCCTTTTCTTTTCTATTTTTTTTTTTTTTGATTCAAAAATAACATAACAAATCAGTCATATAAATCGGAAATACCACTAGCTCACACTTGTACACACTTCGATTTAAAAATATCCGTATTTTATTTGTATTAATTCATAAGCTTATGAACCACTTGTATTAATAAAACAACGAATATAGATTTCTCTATGTCCATTTATGTGTATTTGTATGCAGTTTTCCGACATGTTTCAATTCTAGTGCTAAACCAGAGACATATAAAACACATTTAAATGTCTCTGGCTAAACCCATTATTGACCTCGACTAAGAGCCGCTTCGAATGTTCAAAACTCTTGTTAAATATATAAGAATCGAAATAGATTATTGCAATTGGGCTCTATGCGAATTAGAACATGGGCAGACCTTATATTTGTCTTCATTTTATACCTCGCTGTCGCTCGGTATAAAATATTGACAAATATAAGGTCTGCCCATGTTCTAATTCGCATAGAGCCTGCTTGCAATAATCTATTTCTTAATTAGTGATATGTGTAGTGAGACAGAGACCAAGAACTAAGCAGAATGGAGAAAAACACATGTGCCATTGACTTGCATGATAGAAAGAGTTTTTGTCAAATTGGATTGCACTCTTGAGGACAGTAAACTCCGAGATTGTTAGCAAAATGTCATTATTTGTTTTCCACAGTATATTTTTGTGTTTTCAGCCTTGTATTCTGAATCTAGCCTCTAAGAGATAAAGATACACAGATATGTATTACGCAAAACAATTTATACAAAGGTTAGACTAAGAATTGCACTACAACACACAACCATCATACCCTCTCTTTTCACGCAAATTCAAAGAATTTCCCAAAAGTGTAAATGATTTTTTTATATATATATAAAATTTATGGAGTACATGTCTGTCTTACTAATTTTAATGTAAACACACTGATTAATTATTTAATTATATTCTTATAGATCAAAGAATGATTTATCATTTAATGATTACGTCTGAAGCTTTATTAATTATGTGATTAATATGTATGGTTTGAAATCATCATCCAATATTTTTATTAATTAAATTCAGAAGTAAATCCGACATAATTATGTTTATATAGCCAATTACGCATTACATTACCTTTAATTATCGGAGCGAAACGACCCACTTTTCGGCACGAAACAACCCGGCGCGAAATAACCCGGAGCTAACAGGTAATAGGAGTGAAAGAACCCGGTACCTTACAAAGAAGTACCAAGAAAGGCTTACTTCAAGTATTGATTTGAGTATACAAATACATCATGAGCCACCACACCTTTGTCAATCAAACACGCATTTTTTCTATCCAAGGCTATTCCATAGCCTAGCATATCGTTTTTATTTCATAAAAAAACATTGTCCGATTTATATCATCCACTTATGTTTATAAAGTCCCCTCGTGTTTTCTAGTTCAATTTGTAATGCAATAGATAGAATTTTCGACTCCTGTGGTTGAAGTGACTGTGGCTTCCAAGTGGAAGTGAACATAAGAACTAAGAAAAGTATTCATGTAAATGAAATAAGCCTCTGTGACCTAAACTTAGATAAAATTACTTTTTGATTTCAGACGTGTCACTTTTTGCAGAACGCCGGTATCAGCACGCTCTCAGCACTGATATCAGTATATGCTATGCTTAGGTACCAGTCAATTTCAATATGAATAATGATCTTCATAATTAAACTGAATACACTTATATAAAAAGCGCTTGTCTGATCTTTTTTTCGACTGGTAAAATTAACGACTTTGAGCCAAGCAAGGGAAACAATCGACAGGAGAAAAGAATACAGTACCAACGTATTGGTATATAACTTCCGGTTAAAGCGGCGGCACAAGCCAAGAATTTTTGTTTACTGCAAATAAATCTATTTGCATCAATTCACCATAATGTCGTAAGGAAATCATTATACATTATTTGCATAAATTTTTAATTATTGTATCTGTGAATGCATATTTTGATGATAATTGATAGTCATTATTTGTTGTAAAACACTAGTACAGTCTTTGTGTACTATCTTGATTAATGCACTATTTGTCGGGAAGAACTAAATATTGTTCCATGTTAATGTCCATGTGATATTCTTTTTTTTTGCTTGAGATATGCTGAAAGTATTCAGGAATCGAGATGCAGTACACACAAGAATGTTTCAGTTACAAAACACGTTTACAAAGCTATTTTTTTCATCCTATGTTTATCCTTTTTAGTTTTTATATTGCCTTAAAGCTTGTGACAACAGAACGATCTCTTATTTAAAATCTTGAGATTGCTTCCTATTTGGATGCAGTGGAATTTCGGCCTTATGTCACCTGTGCGCGTATTAAAAATCTACCTGAAGAAATTAGAACTATTTTCCTTCAATTTTAACAAAGTTTTAAGTGCCGTATATATGAATTATCCTTTCTATGCCTCCATTCATAGTTCAAGCGTATCTCTTCTCATTGACCTTGTGCCATTTTGAATATTGAAATTGTCACATGATAAAAGTAACATCTAAAATTGAATTCGGGTATTTTCTTTTGAGTTCTGCGTATTTGACCGGAAAAGGTATGGTTAAATAAGCATGTCTTTTTCTGTGTATAATTTGAACTTAATTTTATCATGTGACAATTTGAATATTCAAAATGGCACCAGGTCAATGAGGAGAGATACCAAAAATATGTATGCTTGAACTTTGAATGGAAGCATAGAAGGGATATTTCATATATCTACATGATCTACGGCACTTAAAACTTGACTGTGTGAAAATCATCATGTTTTTTCCGATATCGGTTTAATAATACATGTACTTGTCACTTCCTGTTTGAAATGTTTTTTTCATCAGCAGTAGTCAATTTTACCCCAATTTTATCAATTTTACGAAAGATTCTTGACAGGAAATGCTAGCGATTACAAAAGAAAGTCTCAAATCTACCAGATGATTGTCATTTATGCAGCCTGAAACTTTGTTTCCAGTGTTACTAGCCAAAGAACAATGTCCGACATTCGGATCGACTCTTTACAATTTTTTACCGGTTTTTCTCCCAAAATGTCGGTTTTGTCTGTCAGACGGACGCATTTGGTGAAGACTGAAAATGTATGTCACCATGCCATTGTGTCCGGATTAAACATTACTTACAGGAAAAGGGAGCTAATTGGCGTCAAAGTGGGCAAAATATGACATTTTATATCTGTCGGCCAGTTATGACGCCACAAAGGGAAAGCCATCACTATGTATTTATGTGTTTGTGTGAATAAAGAATTTGTAGTTCCTATGGACGCTGGCTTCATAGTTTTTCAGACACTTTTATTCAGATGCACAGTTGTCTAATCCTGATCCTGATCCTAAGGTCAATGATGACACTAATCATCACGTGATCTACTAAATATATCTCTTGACTGTGTTCTTTTAGCTCTGAGTGATTTCTCGCTAATACTTTGGGTATAGTATTGTTAGGCTCAGGATGAAGACTTGACGATCAGCTCTTGATATCGTCCTGATTTCTTGATATATTCTCCTATTACTTCAGCTGTTGTTATTTGTAAGCATGGCTGTTATGTCTATCTTTCCATGCAGACTTTTAAGTTCTGTGAACATTTCATCTCTTGCTTCTCTGAAATTCGGGCAGTTTAGGAGAAAATGTTCAGGTGTCTCTTCTGCCCCACATTCGCAATATGGCGCGAGGGAATTGCCAATGTTGTGTTCATATTTATTGAGCCTTCCGTATCCTGTCCTTAGTTCAGATATGATCTTTCCTATCTGTATACTTGGAATATCCAGGTGGCAGGCATTACCAACATCTGTCTAAATACAAGTACAAAAATGAAACCCAATATTTGAAACAAAAAAGTAGTGATATACAGTAATACACTATTTTTGGAACACTTTCGCATGTCCCTTTGTTTAATGAATATAAAGTAAAGGGTTATTTTCATAGAACAAATCTGGCAGGTCCACACAGCATGGTACATTAGTACACGTATAACTTGAAACCTATGGAAAACATAAAAGATTTTTTCAGTCACAACTAGTCTATGAAAAAATGAGCTAACTCTCAAAGGTATGTAGCAAGATAGAATATTTGTATCAAAATTGTGTCAATCCTGTCCTGTTTCCAAATGTTTACAACTGTACAAAGTTAAAAATTTTAGCTTCTCATGCTCGAAATTCGCCTGAATTCGTCAGGCAGGCTACGGCAAATCTAGATACGATAACATAACAGTGAGTTCGAAAGTTGACAATTTTTACAGGACATTTGGTCTACCAGACCGAATCAACTTTTACCAGACCGAAACTTCTGCGTTTTGTTTTTATGTCACTGGAAGTAAAATAACTAGAAAAGAAGTGAAATTAACATGGGATGACATTTTTTGATCCACTTTTCCCTTCAGACAAGTATAGTACTGGTGTGCATTTTCTAGGCTGAACCAAAAAACGTGTTGTCTGGTATATTGTGCACTTTAATCCCTTGTTTCTTCATTTGATAATACTGAAAGTCACAATGATGTTACAAAAATTGTACCTTAAGACACATTTGAAAACTGCCTGACTGAAGGACAGATCCATCAAAAATTTATCTAAGCTTAATACAATGTATCATGTGATTATGTACAAGAAAGGCAAAATTCTTTCCCATAAGCTTCATGTTTTCTTTTTTTTTATCTGGGAGATGAAACAAGGTATAACATTAGTTAACTATAAGAAATGCTTCCTATCAAAGAAACATTTTTTGGCATTTGACCTGTATTCTTTTTAACTCGGAAGTAAATCTGCATTTTTCCCCTCTATTGGAGGTGCTCCAACTGAAAGGGGCTTATACAGTACAAACAGAGGCATTCAGTTAAAAATCACTCTGGTCCGACAATTTTCACCCTTGTCACCCCTGGAATTCACAGGAATTGTCGGTGTACATGTTTGTCCGACAAAATTGTCGGTAAAATTTCACCCAAAAAATCGTCGGTAATTTTCTTTGATGTTGGGTCAATTAATAAATGCCGGTGAAAGTCGGACAACCACCAGAATTGTCGGAGTTTTAGTGTCCTATTTGTCTTTCAAAAGAAAATACAAGTTGTAGGGTAATATCAAGAGGAAAAAATAAACTCAATGACAATCGGGTTTCGTGACTTCCCTCTCAAGAATCGTATTTCCGAATGTATTAATAAATGCCACGAATAAAAAAAGACAATTGGATGGCTTCTACGAAACATATACCTATGTAAAAATATCTCCTCAATTTCCATTCAACCGAGAATAGTGTTAAAACACCTCTAATTTTAAAAGGTAAGCCTCTGTAGATTCTCATACTGACATGCTAGAATGTTCTCGTTGCACGAAATTGAAGCATGAAATTTCTATTTTTATGACCAATCAAAATACAGTATAGCGGATTCCCCTTAAAAATAGACTCGCACTTATTGTTTGTGACAAAAATAGGAGACGTGGTCTCTTCCAATCGCTGAGGCATTTCAGAATTAAATTATTATCTCGGCAAAAAGGAACTTGTATACTAGTGGAAAGCTATTTCTGATGAAGATGTTAGCATAAAAAATGAGAAAAGTTATCTACTCAATAAAGAATTTCACCGTCTGTTAAGCGTGGCATCATTTAAAAAAGAATAAATGCTTTCATGGAATGTTTAAGAAATGCTTGGAACTGAATATTCACTGACATATTCCTTGAAAGGATTTGTGAATATTGATTTTCTCTGAAGCTGTTTTTCCTCGTTTGATTTTTATTTTTTATTTAAAATGTTATTAATAGCGTGCTATTAACAAAGATTAACCTTGACCTAACAAAACCAAATTACGCAATTTTAAGGCTGATATTCGTGAAAATTATTTGATAAGTAACAAATTATTTTATATAATATGATCTTTTCACAACTTTGAGTTCTAACAGTCACATATAATTTACGATGTTCATACCAATTATAAGATATTTTCTGCCATACGCATATTTTTAAAAAATATCCTCTCGATCTTCCGACTATTTGAAATATAAAAAGCAAGCTTTTCCTAAATAATGAACTGCACTTAGAGATAATTACTTCGTATACATAAGTAGACGAATATCGACAAGTACAATTAACAACAGCAGGTGAGTTAATCCTCTGTTTATCAGTTTCTCGGACATCCGTGAATGTCAGCGAATGTCGGGTTTGTTGTTGGACATTCACCCTATTTCACCCACAATTTAGGACGTCGGATTTGAGTGATTTTTAACTGAATGCCTCTGTTTGTACTGTATGTATACCATATATAATATAGAAACTAAACATCTGGTGTAAGTTTCTTTCCCCCTACATTATTGTGCCCTCGATTAATAAACTGAAAATCAGACATATTGATCAAAAGATTTAACATTTAAGATTAAAATACAACCAGGAATACATGGAGTTATACTTTTTAAAAGTCATGCACAAAGATTTAATTCTCAGACACAGGATTTTCCTGATGTATGAGCCAAAATATTACCGGACATAAGGACCGGTAAAATAGAATTTTTACCGGACCGGTGCCCACTTTACCAGACATGTCTGTCGGTCCGACAGTATTTGATTTCATTTTCACTGACATAACCCTCAGTCCACTACGTTCCCGTGATGGTTACGACTTGGTCCCATTACCTGTAATGGAGCAAAATTTGTGTCAATTTGCCAGCAAAATACCTACTAATGTATAAACATAATCAATTTTACTGCTTATGTTTCTTATATTTCTGTGAAAATTAAGTGGTTCAAAACGTTCTTTTTTGAAACGCGTTTTCAGAATTGTTTTCCAAGTTTCGGCCATTTTGAAATTTATTTTGAAGAGTATGATTGGATGTAGGATTTTAAAACCAAATCCGGACATTTCCCGATAATGTTAATGTTAAATTCCGGTCTGATTTGCAGAATCCGTGGCAGCATTTTATGATTTATTATTAGTCTCTGTCAAACTGGGGTTTGACTTTTCAAAGCCTTTGCTTCAGATTTTCAATTTCATGTACAACATTTTCATAAGGAAGAATATCGAATATTGATTGATTAAGGAGGAAAAATGTTAATTTGAAGATTTTTTACTATCAAAGGTCTGTTAAGCTCATATTAGAACCATTATTTCGTCCGGTGTGATTAATGTGACCAAGACGTAACCCTCACGGGAATGAGTGGACTGAGGGTTAAGTCATCGTATTTATGGCAAATCATGTTTTGAATAAATAAATAAAAAATAATCTGAAGACATGGTAGGGTGCCAGTATTGATTGAATGGCTGAAAATTTAGTCATGGAAATCGGATGTGTTCACAAAGTTTATGTACATGCAAATCGTAACAATTTGTAGATTTAGGTTGCATTGCCATGTAAAAAGAAAGTGTACACTTGTGTGATTCAATTTCAAGTTTTTATCCTACCAATATAAAAATGAAATCATACCACTCCCTTCATATTTGTTGGTGAACCTTGAGGATAATATACTAATTATGTGGACATTGCTGTTTACCCTATCAGTGTTATTGTGAATTCGGTGATGTGAGACCTAATATTTAAATCAGCAGGCTAGGACATACTATAATTTTTATTTCAGGGCACTTTTACAGAAACCTAAAAGTGAGATGACACCAGAGGAGTTGTCACAGAGGGAACAGGAAGAGTTTAACACTGGACCTCTGTCTGTACTCACACAATCTGTCAAGAACAATACACAAGTTCTTATCAACTGTAGAAACAACAAGAAGTTGTTGGCTAGAGTAAAAGCCTTTGATAGGTTTGTATATATGATAATTGACATTCAAATCTCTACACATGCTTAATAGAGAATGCAATATTCAATGTGTGGGTTGGTCCAGACATAGTATGAATTATATTTGTTTTTGAGAGCTTCAAGAGACCAATGCAGGCCTGCCAACCTTCCTGCTTTCTGGGGATTTTGAGTGAAAACCCCCCATGGAGGCTCCAAAAATAAAAAGTGGAAATTCCAAATAAAAGACACTTGAAGACAAACAACTAAGGAAGAGTTGAATGTAATGATGAAACACATTAGAACACTTTAAACAACAGAAGCATACCATAAGGCCCCCTCTAGCCAAGTTATAAGGAGTTTCTTATTTGACATGCAGCAAAACCCCATGACAGTTTTCAAAAGTTTGCAGGCATGCCAATGGGATGAAAGGGAAATTTTCTAAAGAATCTTGTTTATGTGTTACCAATTTTATTTAGTAAAAAAAAAAAAGAAGGGAAACAGGGAATGTGTCAAAGAGACAGTGACCCAAAGGGGAGTAATAACTACTCAAAGCCATTAAATATCTTCAATGAATGATGAGGAAACCCCACACTCAACAAAAAAAAAATGTTTCTGTAGATTCTTCTTGAGATGAACTGTCATATAGTAAGTTGAGAGAATACTACTCAGGTCTTGCCAATAAGACATCAATTCTGAGCTTAGAGGGCCAATATCTGGATATATCAAAATGAGTGAAATTTTTATTTTCGTCAGGTTTTAATTGGATTTGTTGATTTGAATTTTCTCAGAGTAGGCTTTCAAGAGTATCTCAAGATATTTGGTATAGCTTCTATACGTTTTCATGTAGCTCCTACTTTTCAATCTTCAAGGGGACCAATAAAATGTAACTTAAATGAACTATTTATATGATTCCAATTTTGTTTTCATCATGATAGGTGGAATGTGTTTCTTTGGAATCTTTGCAATAAAGTTACAAATTTTGCATAACTCTTACCATTTTAGAGCTATCTTCAGTCTTTGTAGGTCAAAAGTTGATGTAATCCCATTATTTTAGTCTAGATGAAGATTTATAGCGGAAACGGTTATAAAAAGGAATTGGTCACATTATCCCGATTCTGGGCTGACAAATGGCGATCAATGCTTTCATCAGCGAGTTGTTCTCCTCTAATATATGCTTGATTAGATTATAGTACATTGTTGCTGTATGTTATAGGGTTATTGCACGAATATGATTGGATATTGCAAGCTTACACTTCATCTGTCTTTCAATGGGAGTATCTTTATACGGCCGCAAAAAATTTGTGTTCGTATAATGGTATGGTGCTGTCATCGGCGGCGGCGGCGGCGTCATTGTCGTCTGTAGACACTTTTGTTTTTGGTCAATAACTCAAGTTCCATTTGATCAAACCTTCTGAAATTTTAACACAATGTTCCTTGGCACCAAAGGAAAGCTAGGAATGGTTTTGGGTTTGGGGCCCCTCCCGTTTCACATATTTGACTGTAAAATAATTATTATTTATCGGATTTTGTTGGGGTTTCTTTCTGTGTACTCCTTAAAAAATTTCCAATCTGGAGTATGCCAACGGATTTCATGTGGCATGTACCGTTTACCAGATAAATGGGGCCCAAAAGGGACGAATTTCAAAAATTTATAATTTTTTTATTTTAAGTCGGATTTTGATGCAGTTTTTTGCAATAGATTCCTTATGAAAAATTAACTAGTGCTGCACCATCAGATTTTTG
>MJUU01062628.1:7662-26505 GCA_002080025.1 Modiolus philippinarum
ATAAATCCAAAAATGAGGAAGGAGATCCACTGACAAGGTTCATCTAACGGACAGACGAATGGACGGACAGACGGACGGGACCAAAACAATATTATCCCGCATTTTCTTCAGAAAAGTGCGTAGATAACAACTGACCATTTCGACTGAATAGTAACTTGATAATTGTTGTACATTTGAGTTCTGCATTTTGGCAGTTTTCGTTAAATTATGTCTGATCATTTAACATATAGTTTCAGTTTTTCATGTAGATTATATAGGTTTTTGTGTAAAGGTGGGAGCAAATATCTAGTACCGTGAGTAGAGGAGGGGGAATGAACAGGGGGACACTCGGTCACACCTCACACTTATCTCTCCCGCTTTCCACTCAACTCTCCTTACTGTCACCTGCAAACTAATTTGTAATTTCAATTTACTAATTTGTAATAACAATTTATTAATTTGTAATTACAATTTATTAATTTGTAATTACAATTTATTAAATTGTTATAACAATTTATTACATTGTAATAACAATTTATTAATTTGTAATTACAATTTATTAATTTGTAATTACAATTTATTTAATTGTAATAACAATTTACTAATTTGTAATTACAATTTACTAATTTGTAATAACAATTTATTAATTTGTAATTACAATTTATTAATTTGTAATTACAATTTATTTAATTGTAATAACAATTTATTTAATTGTAATAACAATTTACTAATTTGTAATTACAATTTACTAATTTGTAATAACAATTTATTAATTTGTAATTCCAATTTATTAATTTGTTATTACAAATTAAAAAAAAATTGTGTTGTGTAAAAATAAATTGTGTTGTGTCCCTAATAAGCTTCCGTACTTTTACTTATTAACATACAAAGGGTATGAATTAAAATCTCAACAAAAAATACTGACATCAGAAGCTGTCGTGGTTTCGCATTTCAATTTTGATTGTTTATAACTGTGTTCATCGTCGAGTGTGTGTATAATATTTAGAAATCAAAGTTTAAATCTTCACAGAGCTTAGGTTATTTGTTGTATCTTTTTGACTCTAATATACTGTGAACAAGTAAATAATTTAATGCCTTATTTACTAACAGCATACCAGTTTTGCGAATGAAAAATCGAGAAAATCGAGAAGACATATACACTATCTTAACTATCATAACTGCATCTCATACTTTCAGATGAGAGATTCGACCACTGAACTTGCCACTCGAATGCAATGTCGACAGATTATGACAATTTTTGTACTTTTGTTTTGTGTATAACACCTTCAGAACCATACCAAAATGAATTCAATTTGGAAGAGCTATACGGTTTATTGACCAGCAAAAATTAGTTCCTGTGTTATTCGAGTAGTACAAGTAGCACAGAACCATCTTCCTAAGACACTGACCATTACATTTTCACAGGGGGGGCTGTTTTTATAAACAGCCCCCAATTTAATTCGTATAATAGTAGATAATAGATTTCCGATGCGAACACGAATAAAAAATTCCATATTAACTTCACTGTATTTGACTCTATATGCTCAAAACTGCCAGTTCAATAGGAATGACAAAGTATGCCAACATGACCTAAAGAATGCCAATATGGAAATTTTCAATCCAGGGAAAGATAACAACACTTTATGCAAAGAGCTATTGGCATAGTAACAGCTACATATGCATTTTACCACTGACACCTCTGATGAGGGTTGCTGACATATTCCATTTGATTGAAGAACCTATGGTATTCAACTTTTCAAAGTTTTGTGTATGAAGTATGCCAGTATGGAAATTTTCAATCCAGGATTTTACCACTGACACCTCTGATGAGGGTTCACGCTGACATATTCCATTTGATTAAAGAACCTATGGTATTCAAGTTTTCAAAGTTTTGTGTATGAATAGGCTTATATAAAAAAAAAGTAGGGCAATTTTTTAGTGAATTTGTTCTTATCGTGGGTCATTTTCAAAATATGATAAAATCGTGTCAGATTGTCCAAGGTAGGTTTACCTTTTAGGAATAAAAATGATACACGCCTTACTTGTATGTGGTCTGACATATTAGAAGTCGAATATTGCTATTAAAGCATTTTGCATCAGTTTTAGCCATTTTACAGTGTTTTGAAAGATGGTATTATTCGGAGGACACCTAGAACCAAATTCAAGTTTTATAGTTGCGAGTGTATATTTGCCCTTCCAAAATTTAATAACAAATTTTTAGCAAAAACCTATAGAAATGGTCACAATGTGTCAAAATTGTATTCCAGTCTGAAACTTTTATCTAAAATTTGAATTTGTTTTGATATGATAGTGCATAAAACAGAACACATGTTAAACCATATTTGGAAAAGATTTGATGCTTTATGCTGAATGAAAAAAAAATCACTGCTAACTAGCGATACCTCTTTATCATCTCTGAACTGTCCTTAGTTTTCTTAAAACTTGTTCGACTTATTAGTCCCCTACCGGCGATAGCCGAAGGGGACTTTAGTTTTGCGCTCTGTCCGTCCGTCTGTCACTCCCGCACCAGTTTTCCGCACTTTTCTTCTAAATCGTTGCAGGTATTGGGCTGATATTTTGTATGTGAGTCTACCTTGATGAGTTACAGATCAAGTTTAAGTTTGGTCCCGGTCCACTGATTTTTGACGGAGTTATTGACCTTGGACTTAGAAAATTTTAGTAAAATATCAGTTTTACGCACTTTTTTTCTAAACTGTTGCAGGTATTGGTATGATATTTTGTATGTGCATCTACCTTATTGAGTTACAGATCAACTTAAAGTTTGGGTTCGGTCCTTAAACTTCGACTTTAAACGGAGTTATGGGCCTTAGACTTGGAAAATTTTCGTAAAATGACAGTTTTCCGCACTTTTTTTCTAAATTGTTGCAGGTATTGGTCTGATATTTTGTATGTGAGTATACCTGAATGAGTTACAGATCAAGTATAAGATTGGTTCCGGTGCACTGATTTTTGAAGGATCTATGGGCCTTGGACTAAAAACATATTTTACCATTTTTGTTAGTGTAATAAAGCCTTGTTCTACCAGTTCCACACTTGTTTTACTATCGGTACACCTGATCTTACCCATGGTTTTTATTGGGTCCGTGTTGTTCATCTGCATGTATGTGTGTCTTCATTTTTCTTTTTAGTCCCGTACTCAAGTGGTGTCCTTGTTTCTTAGTGTTTCCGATGTTGCCTTTGTCGATGGATTGTTCGTTCTTTTGACTGACGGTTCGGTTCTCACTTACTTTACACTTTGTAGTGGAACCACAATCCTTGCGCGAGTCTATACGTAGATTTATATAAAATGACTGATGTTGTGTGATTTATGTCATGTTTGCTGAAAAAGAAATTGCCCAGTCTGTTAAGATCTCTTGGAATGGTTCACAGAAATCTACATTGCTGACCTTCTACATTAATACTGTTATAATTAATACCAACATAAGAAGAATGACTTTCAGTGTAACAAGGTTGGTGTAAATGACCAGGCGTAACAGGAGGATTCCTGTCAGACCAATTGATAAAAAACTCTTGAACTTTTATTTTCATGTTTATTTCAAAACGTTTAAAAATGAAAAGAACCATATTTATGTATTTACATTTAACGAATCGAAAATTAATGCATTTTGGTCGTTAGAAATGAAACTTAACCACACCGTCCCAAGGTCCAAAAGGACGCTTAGTTTTTGAGTTTGGGTTAATGGAATCACATACGGCTATTTTTTGTAAATGAGAGAACAACTATTGAATTCTATATTTTTAGCTGTCATAGAAAGTTCAGGTTGTGGTCACGATTTCTTTACATTCTCTATTTTTAAGGGCATCCTGTAACAGAGATTAAGATATGGTATCTATAAAGTTATAGAAAATAGTAGAATCATCTAATATGCTAATCCAAGTTACTGTGAATTGAGTTTCTGCATATGCGCATTTTGACAACTTACGTCTCTTCGGTGCAGATAAAATCTAAAAGGCTATTTCTTTGGAAGTCTAGACAGTGTATTTCATATAAAGACAGCCTTTATTTAAAGAATTCTAATGAGCTCATCTTTTTGCCCGATTTTCATAAAATTTATACCGTATTTTACAGGAGTTTGTCTTTTATTGCAGTGTGGAGTTGGTAAAACAATTCCCCGTGGTAGAGATGTATGCTCTTTATTTTTCTTAGATATGGTGTACTTGTACATGAGATAATATCTCATGTGTGCACTTTGTTCAATTACTATTATCTAAAAGTATGTAAATTATAAAACCGAAGGAATAACTCCCTCCATCGTAGTTTTCTCCTTAGCTATATTTGCTATTACTGATTATTCGGATTTCGTTTGGTTTTATGCATTTTAAACATTTTTTGAAATTATGGATTTCCTTTGTTTGAGTTCTAGTGCTGCTGATGAGGAATTAATTTCCGAAATGGCTATACAGCTAATTAAATTTATTGCAGCTGGAGTTAACATATGTGTTATGGTCTCATGTTCATTTACTCCATATCCTTTCGTAAAATACTTTACAAACAGTTTGAACTTCCTATAATTTTCATATAATTTTTGGTGTTCTGGTTTTGATATTGTCATGATTTAAAGACAAATTTGAATTGAAATTTCGACGTCCAAATTTTTCTATATAACTATTGTGAAGTAAGATATTTTACTTTGTATTTAAATCATGACAATAAGAAAACTACAGCACCAAACATTATATGAAAATTATAGGAAGAAACTGATTGTCAAGCTCTTTTTAATGGTGCAATTTTCACTGAAATCTGAGAAAAAATAAGCTCTGCAAAATTTTTTTAAATCTTGACCATTTTAACATGAAATGCACAGGGAATGAATACTGTAGTCTACAACTGTTCTCATCGGGGATCATAGGTGTATTCAGTCGACGAATATCAAATTATTTTCGTATCTGAAGTTGGTATCACTTTCAGTGGCGTAGCTAGGCGGAAGCCCGGAAGCCAAGGCTTCAACATCATTAAATATATAATATAAAAAAATAGAAAGAGAGAGAGAGAGAGATTTATCTGATTACGGTTATCAGTGGCGTATCTAGACATGAAATGATGTTGAAGCCCAAATGCTGCAGGCGGTCTTGGGGGCCGCTTAAGGCTCCCAGTGGAGCCAGGGCAAAGCCCTGGTGGGGGCCAGGGGGGGCGAAGCCCCCGGAAGCTCCTGCGTTTAAGGTGTTTTGGGAAGTAGAATTAGAATGAAAATGTTCCTACTGAAAATTACTTGATCAATTTTCATTGCGACAATTTAAATTCAGTATATAACTGACAGACCAAGATGTAATACATACAATGTAATACAAACACAAAGTGAATACAAACTGCACATTTTGAGGGAGCTGCTAACTTTCATTGATGGGTTCTGAAAGTTAATATTTTTATCAGAAAATAGGAAGCGAGATCTGAAGACAGTAGGGGAGGGTGACAAACAATAGGGAAAACAGAGATGATACTGTGAAAACCTATAGGGAAGCCACGTGAGAGAAGCAATAATTTCACTCCTTTTTCATTCTAATATAATAATGCAGTATAAGATAAGATTTGCTAACCATTTGTTGTGAAATTTTAATATGATGTTATTCGATGGAGTCGGTACTAATTGATAACTCAACTTTTCAATCGTTATAGGTATGCACTATACACCCGAAAGAACTGCACGATGTTTTGTCACACGCACATTCACTTCATAGCCATATCATTTTTGAATTACTTGCAACTAATTTCGTGGAATTGGACATAATCAAAAAGTAGAATTATGACTTAATTGTATTATGGCCCGAGGGAGAAGGATGGGTGTGCTCCGATGATATGTCACAGGGTACGTACAGTAATCTAAGACGTAAATTTCTCTAATCTGAGGGAGTAAATTTGTAAATGTAAACATTGATATTGATTTTCTGTCGATTGAAAAACAACAAAACTCTAAAGTTACTGTGAATTTAGTTTCTGTATATGCGCATTTCAACAACTTATGTCTTTTTGGGGAGATCAAATCAAAATAATTCGAAATCCATTAACCGAAATAGTGTTCAAGCTGTTAGACAACAAATTACCAATAAGGTCTAAATAGAAAAGCTAAAATCAGCTAAGGACTGAGCTATGCAAGAGGGAGATACTTCTTAGTTTTGAAGAAAATGCGAGAAAATCGTTAGATGTAATCCGGATTTGATGACATTGCAATCAGGATGTAACTCCTTGTGTAAAAAGGCGAATTTTGACTATATATTTCTCTGTGGATTTACAGAGATTAGAGTTAGAAATAAAACCAAATACTAGCTTTTTGTTACTCGATACTCGCTTTTTGTCACTCGATACTCGCTTTTTGTCACTCGATACTCGCTTTTTGTTACTCGATACTCGCTTTTCGCTACTCGATACTCACTTTTCGCTACTCGATACTCCCTTTTTGTTACTCGATACTCCCTTTTTGATACTCGATACTCCCTTTTTGTTACTCGATACTCGCTTTTTATCACTCGATACTCGCTTTTTGTTACTCGATACTCACATATTCTGCCTCGATACTCACAAATTCTCACTCGATACTCGACAAAAAGAAATCCTCGCTAATTGAGAGCTAATTAAACCCTGAAATATGGCAAGTGTAAATTAAAGTGTGTGTGGACACAATACAGTCGTAGACACAGAACAAATGTGGACACAATGATATACCTCCCCCCTTTCTCCAAAAAATATTCAAAGATGAAATATTTCCCCTACAAAATTTTGGGCAGCAACCATATACCTTTATGCACTTCTTCAGGTGGTGTACTTCAACAGTGTAACATTTCATCAAAATCCAAGCAGTCGTTTAGGAGAACATGCACCGACAAGGTTTGTTCAAAGTCAAATTATCTCCCCTTCCAAATTCTGGACAGAAACCATATAACTTCATGCACATCTTCAGGTGGTGTACTACAACTGTAATATTTCATCAAAATCGAAGCAGCCATTTAGGAGAACATGCGCTGACAAGGTTCATCTGCCCCATTGCCAAATAATATTCAAAGACGAATTATCTCCCCTTCAAACTTTCAGACAGTAACCATAATACTTCATGCACATATTCAGATAGTGTACTACAAGTGTGCAACATTTCATCAAACTCAAAGCAGCCATTTAGGAGAACATGCACTGACAAGGTTTGCCCCCCCCCCTTTTTTTCAGAAAAATATTCAAAGTCAAATTATCTCCCCTTTTAAATATCGGACAGCAACCATATCGCTTCATGCACATCTTAAGATGGTGTACTACAACTGTGTAACATTTCATAAAAATCCAAGCAGCCGTTTAGGAGAACATGCGCTGACAAGGTACATGGACGGACGGACAGACGGACAGACAGACGGACGGACAGGGTGATTCCTATATACCCCCAAAACTTTGTTTGCGGGGGGTATAATAAGTAATTTTATTTCGAATTTTGCTATTTCAGATAATACTTTTCCCATAGGGTCTTATCCTGCTGGCATCCATATTGAATTTGCCACTTGCAAGACACATTTTTCAATGGGGCCAACTGATTACTATTGCGACCAAGTTTAGTTCCAATTTGCCTACTAGTTTCAGGGAAGATCTTTTAAATAAGTTTTCGAAAAGAATCCAATGTTGAAATAAGCTGGCCGCTGGCAAGTATCTTGAATGAGGTCAGAAAACTTGACCATGTTCACCAAAATGTAGTCTTCAAAATACTGAACTTTTTTACAATTTAAACTTAACCTCTATCTCAAACTGTTTTTGAAATACAAGCAGATAAATATAAAATCATAAAAAATTTGGCCAATAAAGGACAATTACTCCTACATCCGTACTTAATTTTTCTTTAAAAATTGCCAATCTTCATTAAAAATGTGCTTTGATCAACACTTTCATACCCCTATGAAACTTCAAAATAATGCATTCAATTCTTAATTAAACTTGACCACTCTCTTGAAATGTCTTTAAAATGTAAGACGAAATATAAAAACATCATGAAAAAAAATTTTAATTGAACTTCCATCTCAAACTATTCATATATTATCAAAGGAAATATAAAAAAAGCATGAAAAATTTGACCAATAAAGGGCAATATCTGCAATATTTGTATTAAGATTTTCTCTAAAATTGTCATGGGCCTAGATCTTGACATGCTGAACATTTTTGCAATTCAAACTTAACCTCTATCTTAAACTGTTTTGGAAATATAAGAAATATATAAAATCACTAATATTTCAACAAATAAAGGGCAAGAACTCCTATATGGGTATTTAGATTTTCCTCATGACAAATTTGCCATGTGGGTTTTGCGTTTAGATCCATATATTGGAAACTTGTTGTAGTATATTGATAATATTAAATGAGTACAGGCACCTTGATTAGTACTACCAGAATTCACCAACAATTTAGGAGTCATGATGATTTTATGCTTGAATGACTTAAAATTTTTAAATTTTGCATTTAAGGACATTTCTCAACAACTAGGCATTATACCAATATGATGTTCCATCAAATTAATTGCCTTAATTAGTACATGTACTAGCCAAAACATTGAGAGATAGGTGGCTTTGACTTATATTTTACGCCTGAGTGACTTTTATTGAATTTTTCATGTAAGTCCATTTCTAAACAACTACTCATTGTACCATTATGATGTTTCTTTAAATTAATTATGTTGATGAGTACTTTACTCAAAACAATGAAATTTATTTGGCTTTGACAAATATTTTACGCTTGAGTGACTTTTGTTAAATTTTGCATTTAAGGATGGTAACTCCTCCAGTTTTTGAAACTGTCTCTAGATCTGCCTTTCCGACTTCTCTTATTTTATCCATTACCATGCATTAAAAAATTTTGCTCACTGACCCCTACTTTTTTTTTCAAAATATGATAGTATACATCTTCAATAGACTTCTGACAAAATTTGATGAAATGCATTTCAAAGGTTGATTACCTTAATGCAAAGTGAATGAAAAGTCTAGAGAAGTTCGGTTTCCCGCCAAAATTTCAGGGGTTTAAATCTCAAAAACGACCACACTGACCTATCGATATTTTTTGCTTTAAATGATGTATGATCCATATACTAATAAATAAAAATAATAATTTTAAATCCCTGATATAATAAACTTGAGGAGTGATCATCCTTAAGTCCTTACATGCTATCTCAGTGGTGTTGCATCAAATAATTCAACATGATGAGTCCTATCCAAATCAAGGATAATAAAGTGTCTTTGACCTTCATTTTATGTTTGAGTGAATTTTGGTAAATTTTGTGTCTCAACAACTACACAACATATCATGATGTTTCATAAAAGAACCCATCTTGTTGAGATGTCTCAATTCTTAGACAGTTTGTTGACCAATATTTAATGTTTCAGAAACTTCAATTGGGTATTTTTTGCTAATTTCCATTATTAAACAAATAATTATTAAACAAATTAAAATTAGATCTACCAATGGTTCTTTTCAGTCACTGGATGGTAGATCTAACAACATCCCATTTTATTTCAGTTCTATGACCTTTGACACCAACCAAGCAGAATTCAGTCTACATGATTTTGAAGACATTAAGCTTTACATTGTATGATAAAAACCAAGAATTTCAAATAAATTATCGAAAAAGAAAGTAAAATGGGGTGTTGTTAGAATTTCCATGCAGTGACTGTAAGGAGCAATTGGAAGTCTAATTTTAATTAGATTGACAATCATCTGCAGTGGTACTTCTATCACAATTCAGTGACTCAGAACTAATTTTTATACCTGATTGACTTAGGTTATATAATCTATTGCGATAAATTTGTCAGCGGGGAATGCATATTCTATAGAAACATTCTCTAGTTGCAATTTAAATTGAACCTCTATCCCTTATAGTTTTTTTAATAATAAATTTGAACAAGACCAATTACATGTCTGGACCTGCGTCACCGTCACTCATGTTCAACTAAGAAAGTGTTTTTTTTTTGTTTTGTTTTTCAATCTAACAGAATTTCATGTATAGGTTTACCAATTCAAACAAGTATTCATTTACCTTATTACCAAAAATTCCTCAAATGCAAGTTATAATTGAGATTATATTAAGTTCAACCCTATTACCATCTTCGCTAGCCAAGGGTTACGATCCACCCCTTGGCAGATCAAGCTGGATTTCTGTAGTCTCAAATCCACGCCTTTGATTGGTTGCAGCTAACCTTCATTGCAGCCAATTTATTAACTTACATTCATATTTTGAATAATATAATAATATAATATATCAAAACAATAAAACTTAAAATATGGCATTTAGTGATTTTTCTATTTTGCATGATTTAATTATCTTTCTTTACTTTTGAAGGGTTATTTCCTTGAAGTCAAATATATTGTGAATTGTTGTATTATTAGATGCAATAAATAATCATTTATTATTACAATAAAACATACTGAAATTCTCACTTTAAAGGGAGATAATTTGAAAATGATGTTTCACAAATTGTGGCTCAATCCGCCAAGGGTGAAGAGGAGAGAAGCTGATCGCAACCCTTGGCTAGCAAAGATGCCTTTTTACTGTAATAGACAAACAAGAGTTGTCAGAAGACAACATAGCTCGCCAGGGATTCCAGTAACCTCAATGCACAATAAATTCGAAACTAATAGAAAGCTTTCTTCACAAGAAAGTCACATATCAAATATAAACACCCTATCACTAAACAACTTAATTCTAGAAGCAAAGTTAAAAGTTTTTAAAAAATTGCCCTCAGGGCAAAGTCAAGGTCAAAATGTCTACAAATATGTACCATTAGAAAGCTCTCATCAAAAGAACGTCACATACCAAATATGAACACCCTACCACTAAAGGCCTACCTTCTAGAGGAAATATTAAAGTTTTTTACAAATTGCCCTCAGGGCAAGGTCAAGGTGAAAATGTCTACAAATACAATTACAAATACCACAAGAAAGCTCTCACCATAAGGAAGTTACATACAAAATATAAACACCCTACCACTAAAGGCCTACCTTCTAGAGGAAATATTAAAGTTTTTTACAAATTGCCCTCAGGGCAAGGTCAAGGTCAAAATGTCTACAAATATGGTACAGTTAGAAAGCACTCATCATCGGTAAGTTACATACCAAATATAAACACCCTACCACTAAAAGCCTACCTTCTATAGGCAAGGTTAAAGTTTTTTAAAAATTGCCCTCAAGGCAAGGTCAAGGTCAAAATGTCTACAAGCATGGTACCAGAAGAAAGCTCTCATCATAAGGAAGTTACATACCAAATATAAACACCCTACCACTTAAAGCCTACCTTCTAGAGGAAAGGTTAAAGTTTTTTGAAAATTTCCCTCAAGACAAGGTCAAGGTCAAAATGTCTACAAGTATGGTACCATGAGAAAGCTCTTATCATAAGGAAGTTACATACAAAATATAAACACCCTACCACTTAAAGCCTACCTTCTAGAGGCAAGGTTAAAGTTTTTTGAAAATTTCCCTCAGGGCAAGGTCAAGGTCAAAATGTCTACAAGTATAGTACCAGAAGAAAGCTCTCATCAAAAGGAAGTCACATACCAAATATCAACATCCTAGCTTTTCAGGTCTCAATTCCACAAGCCAGGTTAAAGTTTTGCTGAAGCCGACGCCGACACCAGGGGTATGACAATAGCTCTCCGGACATTCGTCCCGGCGAGCTAAAAAAGAAGAAAAAAAAAAACAAAACTAAATGTACAAAGTTGAACAAAGCATAAAATGAAAATAGTCCATATCACGTCAGCAAAGGTGAAATTCAAATAAACACATACTTTGAATCTTTATGAGAAAACATATGAAAGCAATGCAAAAATTCAAGAATAGCTGCCCATGGTCAATGCGTTCAAAACTCTGCAACGTCTCAGGACAAAAATTGAGTACCATGATGATATAATATGATAGAATAAAGTACAAGTTCAATAATAGATAAATTTGACATTTTCTTTTAAATCAAAACTGGCCTAAAGGGGAGGTTCACATCACCAATGTGTTCAAACAACAGTAAAAACTTCCAAAGGTATTGAGTCAAAAATGTTAATCATTCAGATTACACAAACCAGGCACTGTTATGTTAAAATATGCTGAAAAATGACTAAGTTCAACAATGCATAAATTCAACATTTTTTTTTCAAATCTGCCCAAAAAGGGAGGTGCACATCTTCAATGTGTCAAAAACAACTGTGTAAAGTTTCAAAAGCACCAGATATAATTAAGGAGTCAGAGTTTCAGATTACACAAACTCAGTACTGTAATGTTAAAATTTAATGAATTTAATGAAAAAATGACTAAGTTCAACAATGCATAAATTCGACAATTTTTATCCAAATCTCACCAAAAGGGGAGGTGCACATCTTCAGTGTGTTCAGAACAACTGTGCAAAGTTTCAAAAGCATCAGGTATAAGGTGTCAGAGTTTCAGATTACACATACTCAGTACCGTAATGTTAAAATTTGATGAAAAAATGACTAAGTTCAACAATGGATAAATTCGACAATTTTTATCCAAATCTCACCAAAAGGGTAGGTGCACATCTTCAATGTGTTCGGAACAACTGTGCAAAGTTTCAAAAGCATCAGGTATAAGGTGTCAGAGTTTCAGATTACACAAACTCAGTACCCTAATGTTAAAATTTGATGAAAAAATGACTAAGTTCAACAATGGATAAATTCCACAATTTTTTTCCAAATCTCACGGGGAGGTGCACATCTTCAATGTGTCAAGAACAACTGTGCAAAGTTTCAAAAGTATCGGGTTAAAGGTGTCGGAGTTTCAGATTACACAAACTTGGTACCCCCAAAGTGTGACGGACGGACGGATGGACGGACGGAGTCGAGCGGCTCCTAGACCTGCGATCACCGTTGGTGACGCAGGTAAAAAACAGAAAAATTTCAAAAATACAGAAAAAGAGCAGCGACTTAACTTAGTCATCACATTTTCCACAAAATTGCAGGGTGTGTAGATCTTGTCTTGCTGATCATTTTCATCTCAATGCCATGTTGTTTGGTGTATGGACTAAGGGAACACATTTTTAAACTACATACCCTGTGATGATCCAGGGCAAGTAGTTTCAGAGGAGAAGAACTTTATGCCCCTGGATCTTTAGATAGGGGGCATACTGTTTTGCCCTGTATGTCAAGTTTGTAAAGCGTGAGGTTCAAGTTTGGGAACTCTACTTAATTGGCAAATACATTATTTCATTTACATTCTTTTGGTCTTTAACCCATATACATTTATTTACATGTATTTACAAAATTTAAAAGTTCAAATTTTCATAAGTAAATTTGGAATCAAATTGGTCAGACTTAAATGGTTTGAAATAAGACTCTTCAAATAAAATGAAAAATAAATGGACAGTAACCCTTACATACCCCCGCTTTGAGTACCAAGGCATGTCATTTTGAAATTTGACCTTCAGCCACATGGCAATTTGAAAGTAAATCTAACAGAAATAAAGCCTGTCAGGACTGAAGTTACAGGTTTTATTCAAATAAGTTCATATCTGGTACTTCATTTAAGGGTAATACATTAAATAACATATAATTCGGTATATACAAAGATGATTTAACCAAGCTTTCGACACAAAATGAACAAGGATTTACTATTATTAAGGTCAAAGGTCAAGTCAAGGTCACAGTGACCTAAATTTGGTACGCGACACATCCTCTTCCCATGATGCATCCACACACCAAGTTTGATAATCCTAGGTGCTACGGTACAAAAGTTCTGCTCTGGACACGAAATGCACATGGTTTTACTATCATAACAGTCAAAGGTCAAAGTCAAGGTCATAGTGACCTAAATTTGGTACGCGACACATCGTCTTTCCTTGATGCATCCACACATCAAGTTTGACAATCCTATGTGCTACTGTATAAAAGTTCTGCTCCGGACACGAAATGCACATGGTTTTACTATCATTAAGGTCAAAGGTCAAAGTCAAGGTCACAGTGACCTAAATTTGCTATGCGACACATCGTCTTCCCATGATGCATCAACACACCAAGTTTGATTATCCTAGGTGCTATGGTACAAAAGTTCTGCTCCGGACACGAAAGGGGACGGACGGACAGACGGATGGACGGACAGACATGGTGATTCCTATATACCCCCAAACTTCGTTTGCGAGGGGTATAATAACTCAAAACTGAGAATAAACTGAGTGTGTTTATAGCATATTTCATCAAGTTTTTATCATACATTGCAAATGCAGGTTTCACATTCTGTTTTATTTAGTGAACAATTATATTTTCCTCTCCATATCTAGAATACAAAAAAGTTACATGTATCAAATGCTGCTTGGCAAATTGTTCTTTATATGAAAAATAAACCCATTGCTAAACCATGGAAGATCATGTTCTTCACAAGGTTTTCTGACAGGACTTCTAAATGGGTTGATAACTGCTTCTGATGTACAAATATTACAGAGCTCAGTCAAAACAGTTCTGGAAAGTTCAACACTGTGTTCGCAGTAGTCTGTGAAATAGGCAGGAACTTTCTTATCCTGTACAAAACAAAAACAAAAATACAAGTTTATGTATAAAAGTTATCATTTTAAACAAACAAATCTTCCCACTGAAGTGGCTTAAAATATATATAGGTTACACAGGGCTTCCAATTAAAATCTAGTAAATTTTGAATCACATTGTATTTCATACTCAAACTAGAAAGAGGTGATCTGCTGATCACAAAAGATAACCCAGCCTACGAGTAATATAGCAAGTGCAGGAACCTGGATTAACTATTTTGCTTGACCAATAGCTTTATCATTTGTATAGAGAAAATAAAATATATTTTACCTGTATTTAGTGGTAAAAAACATGTTCACAAAATATTGCAACCTTTTCTCCTAGGTGAACACAACTCATCATCCCAAACCCAAGAAATTACAGATTTCAACTTATTATAGGGCAATTACTGTGTAATCTAAACAAGAGGCTCTCAAGAGCCTGTATCGCTCACCTGGGCCATGGCTGGCATATGCAGTTAAAATAATCCCAATGTTTTAAGGGCATTATTTTCAAATTGTTATATTATCTTAAGTTTTGCTATATTCCAGACTGGCAGCTATTTTGGATTTGGGTGCAGTTCTACTGTCACCTTTCTTGAAGGGGAAAATTGAGTCTAATTTTGGTTCCAATTGACTAAATATTTTCAGAGGAGAACATCTTTAGATGCTTTACCATAGGCTTCCGATAGCTCTCAAGGTTAAACAATGTTCCCCACAGGGGCCATCTTGAATGCGATGCAGACAAGTCATGCAAATTTTTCAAACGGGATCGAACAGCTATGGCCTGTTGTGACGAAGTATGTTTTCATTATTGGCCAAGTAATTTCAGGAGATGATCTTATAATGTTTTCCCAATGGGTCAAATGTTAAATCTGTTCCCCGCTGGCAGCCATCTTGCAAAAAGCAAAGACTTGAAAAACAACTCTTTTGCAGGGCGGCAACCTAAAGACTATTGTGGCCAAGTTTGGTTCCAATTGGCTGAAAAGTTTCAGAGAAGATCTTTGAATGTATTTTCCCATAGGGTCCAAGGTTAAAACTATGATCCCTGCTGGAAGCCATCTTGGATATTGCGCAGATCTGAAAAACAACTTTTTTGCAGGGGACCATCTAAGGACTATTGTTGCCAAGTTTGGTTTGATTGGCCAAGTAGTTTCAGAGGAGAAGATCTTTGAAAGTATTTTCCCATAGGGTCCAATGTTAAAACTATGATCCCCGCTGGCGGCCATCTTGGATATCGCACGGATCTGAAAAACAACTTTTTTACAGGGGACCATCTAAGGACTATTGTTGCCAAGTTTGGTTTTGATTGGTGTTGCCAAGTTTGGTTTTGATTGGCCAAGTAGTTTCAGAGGAGAAGATCTTTGACAGTATTTTCCCATAGGGTCCAATGTTAAAACTATTATCCCCGCTGGCGGCCATCTACTCTAGGATATGGCAGGGATCTGAAAAATAACTTTTTTGAAGGGGAACATCTAAGGACTATTGTGGCCAAGTAGTTTCAGAGGAGAAGATCTTTGAAAGTATTTTCCCATAGGGTCCAATGGTAAAACTATGATCCCCGCTGGTGGCCATCTTGGATATCGCACAGATCTGAAAAACAACTTTTTTACAGGGGACCATCTAAGGACTATTGTTGCCAAGTTTGGTTTTGATTGGTGTTGCCAAGTTTGGTTTTGATTGGCCAAGTAGTTTCAGAGGAGAAGATCTTTGAAAGTATTTTCCCATAGGGTCCAATGTTAAAACTATGATCCCCGATGGCGGCCATCTTGGATATTGCAGGGAACTGAAAAACAACTTTTTTTAAAGGGGACCATCTAAGGACTATTGTAGCCAAGTTTGGTTTCAATTGGTCCAGTAGTTTCAGAGAAGAAGATCTTTGAATGAAAAGTTTACGCCGGACGGACGGACGACGGACGAAAAGTGATGGCAAAAGCTCATCCTGGCTATAGCCAGGTGAGCAAAAAACCTGGGGCAGGACTTATTTTGAGAACCCAGCATGTATCTCTATGCTTATTCCTTCAACCTAACGGGTGCCATGTGGAAGTCTTTCCTTACTTCAAGAAAACTTGAAAATGTCAAGTTATCATCTGGAAAGCCAAATCTTTAAAGATTTTGCATAATTCAAGGGTAATAATTATGGAACAAAAAAACAGATCACCATGAAAACCTAGCTTGACCTGTATTATATAGTTAGTACCATGTTTTCAAAATATTGAAACTTTATTTCAAAGCAAATTTAAGTCATCATTTAGGAAACCATAAAAATAAATGATTTTGCCTATCTCAGGGGCAATAACTCTTTTACCAAAAATCTGACCACAGGTGAAGATCAATTTGACCTGTATTTTATTCACAGTGACATTGTCCCAAATATTAATTTTTTTCTTATTCAAGGGCAATGACTCAGGAAGCAAAATTAGATCATAGTGAAAATCGAACTTCACCTGTATTTAATGGATAGTAACATGTCCTAAAACTTAAAACAAGTTTTCTTCAAAGTAAACTTGAGTTATCATCCAGAAACCATAAAATTAACAAATTTTGCGAAATTAAAGGGCAATAACTTTTGAAAGCAAAATCCAATAATGGTGAAAATGGAACTTGACCTGTATTTTATAAATAGTAAGATTATTCCAAAATATTAAAACTTTCCTTCAATGCAAACTCAAGTTATCATCTGGAAACCAAGAAATTTAGAGATTCAAGGGCAATTACTCTGGAACTCAAGATCAGTTTGGAACATTTGAAAATTCCAAAGCCAGAATGCAATAACATTAAAACTTCTATTCTGCTAAAGAATGTCAAAGTTAAGTGAAGGTCATGTAACACACCATCTCATGCATATAAATGTAAATACCGGTATTCACAAGTCAAGGGAAAAACAATTAATCCTGATATGACATAAAAATAAAACAGTTGGATAGACAAATCTTTCCTTATTAAGGGTTATAAAAAGCATTTTCATCATTTTTTTCAAATCAGCAATATTGCTGAATACTGTTCATAAATTTTTTTATATATTTTTTTTCGCTTCTATGTCAAAAAACCCAGTTCATAAAATATACTTGAACTTGATTGCTCTTTATTTAGGGGCAGACTCTGACCTGTCGTTGGGTGTGGGGTTTCCTCACCATTCATTGAAGATCTTATGGTGGCTTTGAGTTGTTATTACTCCCCTTTGGGTCGTTGTCTCTTTGACACAGTCCCCGTTTCCCTTCTTTTTTCTATTTCAATGATAAGGGTTGACCAATAAGCTGTATATTATATACTTTTTAGGCTTTGCTAATTTTGTTCAACATAATTATGAAAAAACTTACATGAATATATTTAACTGTATCTTTCCAAGATGTATAAGCCTCCAAACCTGCATTAAATCCTATAGATATACAAGATCTCTATGGATAATTAAGAAATAGTTCATGGCAAGTATATGGTTATTGGAAATTTAACCATGGGCTAGGCCTTAATATTCGAATTTAACCCTGAGCGTTAGCGAGGGGTTAAATTTACAAATATAAAGGCCTAGCCCATGGTTAAATGATAATAACCATATACCTTCCATGAATTATTTTGATCCTAATATGACAGAAAATGGAATTTTTCATTCTGAAGCAACCTTAGAGAAGGTGAATTTCCCGTTTCCATTGCTGTCTGTGTCTATGACGTCACAGTACACAATCTGACGTTTTCAAACGGATGCAAGTTAAAAATCCAAATCGAAAGCAAAACAATTCACATTAATGTGTCTGCATTGCATGATTAAGTTATAAAATATGCATAACATTTATTTCCTTCACAAACTAAGACAAACAAGATCAAAATCATTGTTGTTTTGCGACCCTTTTACTCTTATTCTGATACCATTTGTGCATGTGCGAAATATTTGGTTATCGAGTATTATACTGATTGATGATTAATTAAAGCCATGTTAGAATGTCAAATAAAGAATTACACACAACTTGATTTGTAAATAAGCAACACTATTGAAAAGATATTTTATTTGTTTATAAAGGTAAGGCATATCTTTTTTAAATTTTCTAAATCAAATTTGTAATACAAAAACCAACATCAATAGAATATAGAGATGAGCACATGATAAAATGCTAAAATTAAGCTAGTGATAACTGTAGAAAAGCAACAAATAACAAAATACAGAAGTTACTGTTAATTTATTTTCTGCATATGCGCATTTCAACAACTATGTCTCATCAATGCAGATCAAACCGAAACATTTGGAAGTTGAATAACCGAAAAATGTGTAAAAGCTGATAGAGAACAAATAAACAAAATAATCTAAATAGAAAGCCAAAATTAAGATGCTCAGACCCTCATTTCCTAAAAATAAAGAAAAGTCATATTATCTCCCCTGTCTGTC
>MJUU01062628.1:36527-47585 GCA_002080025.1 Modiolus philippinarum
TACATGTGGCTGGGTGTAAAAAAGGTGTTTTTTTTTTCCATTTCAGGAAATTTACGATAAAATGGTATCAATAATGTGTGCAATAAACCATTGAAATGATTTCAAAAAAAGATACTAAGTAGAATTCCAAAACTTAGTGTTCGTTTAGGAAATTTCCAAAACTTGATTCAAAAGTTTTTAGTATTCAGTCCTTGAAAATCAGTTTTCACTAAAAGAAATTTCATGATGTATGGTTGATATGCAGAATTAAACTAGAGCTGTAATGGCAGCCAAATATACCCCCACTCATTGAACCCTGAATCAATATATTGTAAGTGCATATTTAAGTCTGTATGGACACAATGATATAATTCTCAAGAAAATAACTTTTCATAAACATGATAAAGGTTCTGATGAAAATATTCTGTTGGCATCACCAAAAAATAAAATTCACCCCTTTTTAACATTTTACACAAAAATAAATAGCGTTAGATAAATTTGGTTACAACACTTTGTTTCTATCCCAAAGCTTTATTTCATAATATTTCCACTTAGAATTATTTATCCAGAAAATTGTCCAAGTCTAAAAATCATTGCAGAAGGAATCAATAAAACTTCAAAGTCAAATTATCTCCCCTTCTTATTATTGAACAATTATTTTATTACTTCATACAACAACTTGGGAAAGTAAAAGGCTATGGAAGTAAATCCAGACAGAGAATCCGGGAGATGACCTAGGGTAATGGAAGCATCTAAGGAAGGAAAATCCTAGCAGAAAACCACTGGCCCTAAGAGTCCAGGGGGTTCTGGCACAGGTATGGTAAAAAGAATTGATTACGGAAACCCATGATCAGGACCTTATGTGCCAGCAGGCATGAAGAGGATAGGTGAGGTGAGGTGTCCTTGGTTTATGTAAAGTTTCATTAAAATCCTTCCAATGGGTTAAGAGGAGTTGCACCTACGAGACAGCATCAGTGAAAAGTCAATTGAATAATCTCCTCCCCTGGTTTCAGACAATAATTATATTTACTCATGCACATCTCTATATACTGTCCTTTCTCTATGTAAAGTTTCATCAAAATCCTTCCAATGGTTTAGAAGAAGTTGCGCTTAATCTATTCAGATAGCATCAGTGAAAAGTGAAAGTCCAATTATCTCCCCTTCCTGGTTTGGGACAAAACCTGGTAATGGTAAAATTTGAATTTCAAGTTGAGATTTTATATAATGTTAAATGGAATACTAAGCAGTGAGGTAAATACTATTAGAGTATTCTTTTGGTCGTTACTTATCTCACCGCAATTAAACATTTAGGTGACACTGATTAAAACATCCATTGGATGTCAGTTCACCTTGACAGGTAATTACTATCAACCCATCTGTTAAATTTTTTGTGCTGTTGAGTACGGACGTCTCATCACAACTTAAAATTTTCTGTACCATTTTTATTTCGTGAATAGTTTAATTTGTAGATAGTTTTATTGAAAGCTTGAACTTTTCATGGACTCGGATAACTCCGGGGTAAATGAATGCAAGTTGCCATGTTGTTTATGGGAAAGGTCTAGAGTTATATCAAGTCCGGAACAACAGGGACAAAGATATTATACTGCATTATTTATAAGTTCCAAGTATANTTACTGAGCTGAAGATTACTCCTTGAAATGTGTAAAGCATGACAAAATTAACAGTTTAGTATGCAACTTTGGTAATTTGTATTGTGAACAAATTAGATTAAACTAGGTGTTCAAACACCTGCATCATTGTCTAGCGAAATGGTTTCTTCAATTACTCAATTTCTTGGTAATATGATATTTTTATTAAAAAATCTAAATGGCACCAGGGTGCACAAGCTGAGTTGCAACTTCAAATATTATGTGACCAAGTTAATGTGAAGAACCAAATATTTCTAAAATTGTCTATTTACATTGTGTGTATTACCTTTCCTACCTAATATCCCAAATAAGAATTCAAGAAGATCTTTTTTCTAGTTTCATGTCTTGACATTTCAATATATAAATCTATTTTTGGTCACTGTGACCTTCACTGACCTTGATCTTTGACCTACCGGTACTTTCTCCAAAATCAATACAGTTCTTCACCTCCTGGTATCCAACAATATATCCAAGTTTCATTTCAATAGGATGTAAAATTTTCAAGTTAACATCCAGAAACCAAATTTTTCTGAAATTTTCAGTCTATTTTCGGTCACTGTGACCTTGACCTTTGGCATACTTTATCCAAAATCAATAGGATTCCTCCCCTCCTGGTATCCAACAATATAACCAAGTTTCATTTCAACTGAATGTAAACTTCTTGAGTTATCATCCGGAAACCAAATTTTTCTGAAATTTTCTGTCTATTTTTTGGTCAGTGTGACCTTGACCTTTGACCTACTTTCTCCAAAATCAATAGGGTTCCTCTCCTCATGATATCCAACAATATATCCAAGTTTCATTCATTTCAATTGCATGTAAACTTCTTGAGTTATAATCTGGAAACCAAATTTTTCTGAAATTTTCAGTCTATTGACCTTGATCTTTGACATACTCTCTCCGAAATCATTAGGGTTCCTCCCCTTATGGTATCCAACAACATATCAAAATTACATTTCAACTGGATGTAAACCTTACGAGTTATCATCCTGAAACCAAATTTTTCAGAAATTTTCAGTCTATTTTTAGTCACCGTGACCTTGACCTTTGACCTACTTTCTCCAAAATCAATAGGGTTCCCCCTCTTGGTACCCAACAATATATCCAAGTTTCATTTCAATTAGATGTAAACTATTTGAGTTATCATCCAGAAACCAATGTTTGACGCCCGCCCGCCAGCCAGCTCACACAACCAAACCAATAGCCGAGTTCAACTTCAACTTCGTTGCAACTCAGCTACAAATATTTCACTTAACATCCTTTTTAATGAATGACGCAATGATACACATAGCAAAGATAGAAGCAAGAAAATGGTGGCATATTTGAGAATGGAGACTACAGAGATAACTTTACCTAAAATAAGTTTAGTAGAAATTAGAGAAACAACCTTTAACATTGTTTTCCAGTTTATTACGATAATTTCTCAAATCTCGATACTTAAATTTTCACATTTTATAGTTCCTGATAAACCTCAAACTTTTAAAATGTGAAAAATTTAACTATCTCAATAGGAGAAATAAACCTTATAAGCTGGAAACAATGTAAGAGACTAAGTATACAAACTGATCACAATCTTTGTACACATCTCTACAACACTGTCATATACTACAAACCTATTATAATGTCTGGTAGTCTTCTTCCTACTTTCTTATGATATAATCCATGGTGTATTTTAACTTCAACATTTGGAAAAATAAGTTTAGAGAGATCTATTGTCTGGCACACTGCAGGTCCATACATATGGATATCTAATTTCTTTTGTAGAAGTTTTGCAGTTTCCTGTCAATTAAACATTACAATTACAGTCAAACCTCGATAAGTCGAAGTTGAAGGGACCATACAAAATTGTTCGAGTTAGCCGAGGTTCGAGACATCCGAGTTAGAGATTTGCATATGTTTTCTTTTTACAAATGAGAATGGCATTCATGCCATAGGATGTGCATTACCAGGTTGATTGCCACATAAAAAATCAGAGATACCATACATACAAAAATAAAAAATAAACATGATTTTATTAAATACAACATTCATATACTACTTGTTTTTATATATTGGCAAACATATTTACATATAATTATGCAATTTGATATCAACTTCAACACATCAGGGTACACTGTCATAACAAATTTTTCATGGGACAACAATTTATATTCAAGTTATCCGAGAATTCGAATTATCCGAGTTCGACTTATCAGAGGTCAAAATGCATTGATCAAAGGGGAATTTTGCAGGGATCGACCATTCACTTCCACACATTCGAGATTTCAAGACAACCCAGTTCGACATTATGAGGTTCGACTGTACAATTGTTACTGCTTTATACACACCTTTATACTTAGAAAATCAAGCCTACTGACTCCTGTTTTTCATTGTAGAATACACTTTCTTTTAAACGTTTTTTTTTTTTAATTGTGGTTTTATAACCTAATACAACATTTTTAGCAATGGCTTTTTGAATGATACCATTGATTTATGATTTTAGTTTTTCATTTAAAGTAGTTATATTTTTCATTCAGTTACAGAGTGTGGAAAAAATCAAATATTTTGAGAGAATATTTTTTGAGAAAATGAACTAGATTTATGATTTTCCAATAAATCCTAGTGGTATACTTGATGCCTGTCTTTGACTGCAGACAAAATTTGAGTTCAATAGCCAGTTCAGTATTTGAACAAGATGGAGATCTAGCGATGTATCTTTCGTTATGTGGATTTTAGTGTAATTTTGGTACATAATACAGGTATGACAGATCTTGATCGTTATCTTTAGTTTGAATATTCAAAGAGGACATGAATGACCTGTTATTGGAAAGAATTTCATCTTTGTCAAATGAAACTCTTGTATGTAACACCGCCTGGTTTATTGTGAACAATACCTAGTTCTTTGATGTCAGAGATAATAATGTGCTTTACAAACATAATAACAAAGTACCGAAGTTACTGTGAACTTAGTCTCTGCATATGGCCATTTCGACAATAAAATTTCTAAGACCACCTTTTTATAAAATGTATCTCTATGTATTTGAAAATCCCTCTCAAGTTTGTTATTATTCTTCTGCTGATCTCAAAAATATTCTGCTTTTGTCTTTGATATAGATTTGACTTAAGTCTAAAAATACCTGTTGTCCTGGTTGCATTACCAGGGTCACAAAGGTGGATTGACAGATGCATAGATAGACACACTGACAGACTCATATTTTGCCATGTAGCAATTACCAAAATTTAAGGACATTTTTTTAATGCTCAGACCCCTTTTAACTTCCTTAAAATTCACAGGAGACAAAGGACAAACATGTATGAGGGTGGTAGACTAGCAGACAGATAAAACAATTTATTGGTAATTTATGTTAATTTCCTTTGATCTACAGAGACTGAAAATCTCAGTATCACCTAACTAGACACTATCACGAATATAATGGGTCACTGTGAAGGCTTCATGTGCAGGTTGCTATGATGATGTCATGTTTTGTACTATTTATCGTGTTCATACCCGTAAAATCTTGAATGAAGAATGCATATAAATTTTTGCAATAGACAATAGATTAACTAAGCTAAATAAAATTTCAGCTTATTTTGATTTTTATGGGGTTTTATTTATTATTTTGTGAATTACCAAAAGGAAATATAGGACTTTTTTTTTTAAAAAAGACTTCATCACAGCATAACTCATCAAGCTCGCCCTAATGGGCTCACTTGACACTGGCCATGACTAAGTCCATATCAAAAACAAAATGTCCTATATTCAATATGTACAATTTTAAAATGCATGAAACAAACAACTGTTTCATAATTATAACCCTGTATACCGATAGTCTATTGCTCTAGACAAAATACAATTCATGCAAATTCAACCTCTCCACAAAAAAGTTGCTTTTGATAAGATAAATTACCTTTTCACTTTTCATTTTTTTTTATTGCAGGAGTCTCAATGTAAATGCTGGCATGTAGTGCCATCATCAGACTTGCCAATGCCTCTTTGTCAAAAACAGTAAGTTACTTGATCAAAAATCGTAATTTGAGATGAAAAATGGTATTAAAGGCACATTTTATTGTCATAAAATGTGATTTTAGCACATAAACTACACCTTACAGGGAATGGTCCATTATGTAGTCACACAATACTTACACCAAAGATACCTTTTCTTCTAAATTTTTGTCTTAAAGACCATTTTTACATTCTTTTGTATTACTGGAAATGCCAATTTCAACTAAAATATACAGAACCGCTATAAAATTACAAAATGGGATTGAAAATTTCTTAAAAAACCGATATTTACCAAATTGTAAGGAAGCGGTCAAATATTGTAAGGGTTTAAGATGACTCTGCAAATATTAACCTTACACCAAAATTTTTAGGATTGGCAAGTCTGTATCATAAACCATATTGTCATTTCCAGCTTGAGAAAATTAGATTATACATGGGGGTTTCATGTTTTTGGTACACTTTATACAGATTGCAAGATATCAAATATGTCTATCAATCATAGATGCCCTGTAATTTGCACAGGTGCCTGATATAAATAGGCTTGATTATAGGTACCAAGGCCTGATTACAGGCAGTGATTGTCCTAGGCCTGCTGACAAACTTGAAAGCCGTAGGCTGAGAGTTGTTAAAACCACCCGAGAAAGTCAAGTGAGGCTTCAGGCCTATTAACGTATATGAAGAGCTACATGCTTCCGATCAAAATGTAGTGCATTAATTTCTTTCAAAATCCTTTTTTACAAGTCGAATATTGACGGTGTTGGTATATAGAATTGATATTAACATACAGTACATAAATATTCACTGTATTTACGTCCCTGACTCTTGGAATAAATCAAGTTATACTGTCGTGTAGAACTTTGTCAAGGATTAAAATAACATGTTTACCTGTGTCATGTGTCATATTTATAGCAATGGAATCGACATGCATACGAAATGACACAAGCCGATTATTTTCATGTATTACGGAATAACTTAATATATATAAATTGTAGCTTCTGTTCATGTTTATGGAATCAGTTCTTAAATTGTTGAATGTATTTGTTTACCTCGATTGGATATTTAGAACATGAGTTGAACTGGACACTCATACGAAAATCACCCATTTAGATCATATTCACATGATTATTGAATTGCCTGTGATTCTTTATTCACTTTGATAAATTGTACTTTCTATCCCCCTGGATCCAATCAGTTCTCTAAGGCCAATAAAGCATATTAATTCGTTATTTTCCATGCAGCAGTTCTTTGGATGACTACGTAGTTTTGCCACGTGTAGATTTTCAGGGCTTTTGAGTTTCAACTTCATCGGAGCTTTGATTTACATTAATACAGGAATTTAAGAGGGTCTTGAAAAGATTGTAAAGACTTTTAAGCGATGCAAAAAAAATGATGAATTTTGCATCCATTTCATCACCGGACAAAACTTAAAATTATCTAGCCAAACCTTAGATGATTTTTTTTACAACATTTACTTACAGTAAACAAAACACATAAATCTACTTCTTTTTCTACCCCAACAATGTCGACAGATACCACTGGTTTTGCTAATATATCTATTTTATCTGTAAAATATTAAAACATAGGTTGAAGATGAAGTCAAAAATCGCCTGGTACATATTTTATCTGTAAAATATCAAAACATAGGTTGAAGATGAAGTCAAAAATCACCTGATACAGTTGTATAAAAAGGAAATAGATGCCGTAACATAGAAAGCAGCCACAGCCTGCTAAGCTCACCTCGTAACGCAGCATTGTCACATTTAACAGATTCATTCATGCATAAAATGTAGGTCAAAGACTGTCATCCCAAAATGTATCACACATATCAATCAAAATGGTTGCATGCATTGTTGTTGTCAACCGAAAATGCATCATACATACAAATATGGTTAATATTGAACATGTCATTAACTGGGAATGGACTTCAAGCATACTACCTAAAACCAAGTCGCTCATTCGTAAAAAGTAGGTAACAGACAGCATCCAAAGCATGCATTGTTGTGATCATTCCAAGATGCATCATACATACCAATATGGTTGATGTGGGACATGTCAGTATACTGGAATGAACTTTAACCATTCTACCTACCCAGTAACCAAGTCGCTCATGTGTTAAGTGCATCCGAAGCATGCATGATTGTTGTCATCTGAAAATGCATAATACACACCAATATGGTTGATGTGGGACATGTCAGTAAACAGGAATGGACTTTCACCATTCTTCCTAACCGGACGCGGACACGGACACAGGCGATGACACTGATACTAGAGGTATCACATAAGCCCCCTTCACTTCACGAGGTGAGCTAAAAAGATGAATATAGCATAAAAACATGGAGGCAATTGAATGGGAATGCCCAATAAGGTAATAAAGTGCTGAAATGAAACATAGAAGCAGCCATAGCCTGCTAAGCTCACATTGTTGCACATCATTGTCCAGGTTCGACATTAACTTTTTGACCAACTTGCTTGTTCAGGCAATTGCAAGTGAGCTTCAAATTTTATTTGCCTGAAACCAGGAAGTATTTGTCCGAAAATTGTGAATATCAAACAGCTAAAACATGGTCCCTTATATAGAATTACGAACTTAGAAGTGTTTAAAATGTCTCATGTGACAGAACCAACAAGGATATTCTGAACTATAGTCAAGTGGGAACAACTGACAGAGCCTGCAGTCCTATTAAACATAATTAAGTTTTAACAGGTTTTGTTGTACTTATACTTGTAATCATTTAAAGGGATTGAATATTTTTCACTGACAGATTAAGTACCATGATTGAAAAATAAATAAATAGATACTAGGAAATTAAATGAAAAGAAAGGAACTTGTTGAATATCTCTCATAGACATTTTTATTTAAAAAGCAATGTATCAGGAGCTGATGCCATGTTCATACTTCACTAGAATAGTTTTCCATTTTTAACAAACAAGTGTAGACACAAATACGTCTTGCCAGAATATAAACATTGTCGTCTACACATGATGAACCTTATACAGAAGGTCATAAGAATTATTGCACAATTCTACTTTAAATATCTGATGAATTTAACAAAATTATTAAAGTAACTGAACCACATCATTGAAGTCAAGGTAACATGCAAAATGTTAAGCTGACATCATCCTTTTAAAATTAACAACTGACCATACATTTAAGCATTGTTGCTACAATTGTCAAAGACGAGCATGAATGTAAAAAATTGCAATAGTGATGAATACAAAAATTAAGGTCAAGGTTACAAGACATATGGCAGACTGACATGTACCCACTAAGATGCAAGAATAACCCTTATGGATGTAAAAAACAAAGTCACTAGACCATAAACTTAGGTCAGGTTTTTCAATAGGTGAAGACAAACATTTACTCACCAAGATGAAATAATAAACCTATTATGGAGACCATAGATGTCGCAATTGCTGAGAAATTTACATGAATGCAAAAAAAAAATAACACAATCAGTGTACCATGAAATTAAAGTAAAGGTAACGTGACAGGTGACAGACTTGCATGTACCTACTAAGATGTAACAACAAACTTCATATGCAGAGTATATGTGTTATTACTGTTAAATCAAGCAGATGAATGTAAATAATTGACAAAGTTACTGGACCATGAAATTAAGGTCAAGGTTACCTGAAGGGTGTCAAACTGGTATTTACCCATTAATATGTAACAATAAACCTTATATGGAGAGTCTAGGTTCTAACATTGATGAGAAATGTACATAAATGAAAAAAAATTAACATAGTCACTGGACCATGAAATTAAGGTCAAGGTTACTCTACAGGTGTCAGAGAGGCACTGATCCATTAATAAGTAACAATAAACCTAATCTTGAGAGTCTAGGTTCTTGCTGAGAAATGGACATACATGTAAAAAATTAACAAAGTCACTTGACCATGAAATTGAGGTCAATGTAACTTGACAGGTGTCAGACTGACATTAACCCATTAAAATGTAACAATAAACCTGATATGGAGAGTCTAGGTTCTTTAATTGCTGAGAAAAGGACATGAATGTAAAAAAATTACAAAGTCACTGAACCATGAAATTGAGGTCAAGGTTACATGACAGGTGTCAGACTGGCATGTACTCATTAAGATGAAGCATTACACCAAATATGGTATCTCTATACATTACAATGGCTCAGAAATTGACTTGAATGTAAAACTATGTCGCAATATTTACAAAGTCACTGAACCGTGCAAATGAGGTCGATATCACTTGACAAGTGGCAGACTGGCATGTACCCACTAAGATACATCAATACACTAAATATAATGGATCTATGCGTTACAAATCCTGAGAAAAGGACTTGAATGTGAAACTATGTCGCAATTTTCATGGAGTCATTGAACCATGAAGACAAGGTCAAGGTCATCTGAAACATGTGATGCTGGAAAGCTCTAACCATCAGCTACCTGTGGACATAAGATCTTGTACATAAGTGAAATACTTTAAAAGTTATTTAGGTTTTAGTAAAGTTTACGCCGCCGTCGCCGCCACCGGAAAGTAATACCTATGTCTCGCTTTCAGCGGCTTCATCGCTGGCGAGACAAAAACATCTCTAATCGCAAAAATGAAGAGTTTCTTTTTCATTCTGGCATTGTACATGTGTATTCATTTCATTTGAATAACAAGAGTGGACCCTAATAGATGTCTCCCCCGTCCATGCTTATCGCTAAAACAGTCATGTACTACTCAAGAGCAACCTACAAGCCAAATATCATTACTGCACCACTTACAGTAATTGAGAAACTATTCTAATCAGAAACACTAAACTTTGTTCACTAGACCATGAAATTGAGGTAAAGGTCAAAAGCCATATGGCAGACTGATATGTACTAACTGAGACCAAATAATATACCTGGCACCTGAATAGGTTTTCAGGGGCTTTGGCTACAGAGCTGCCGGGCGCGTCCCCAGGTGGTGGATAGGGGAATGCCCTGTCTTTGCGGGGTAGTCAGGTCATAATACGGAAAGCCTGACCGCGAACCATTGTAGCCAAACTGTGTGGAGAAACGCCACGCTCCATGCAGTATAAAGACCCCTTCTATATTTCTCTAAAGAGAGCAGACGCACTGGGTGTCGTATAGAAGGCTAAATTTCCTGCCCCTACCCATTTCTCCCCTTTTCCAGTGGCAATCAAAAGTCGTTGCCCCGGTTGTCCCTTCCACCTTTATTTCTTTCTTCTTTTACTTACAATTTGTTTTGAATTGATTAACTTGTTCTCGTCCTGATATAGCTGAAATATTGCTCATTGGACGTTAAACTGTAACTAATCAATCAATCAACCAAATAATATACCAAATATCATTGACCTCTAGCTTGTAGTTATTGAGAAACAGACTTAAGCAAAAGAACTTAACCTGGTCACTGGACCGTGAAATTGAGGTTAGGGTCAAAAGCCATATGGCAGACTGACATGTACTAACCAAGACCAAGCTATA
>MJUU01062628.1:48504-61501 GCA_002080025.1 Modiolus philippinarum
TTTTCCAAAATATATAAAAGGGAAGTTCTAAGCCCAAAAATCAATTCTATGGGTGCTAAGCAATCTTCCTATAAAGTTTCATCCATTTTGAGGAACTTTGAATTTTCCCGCCTTTTTCCAGTTTCCATGGCAACGGCAGCCATTTTGAAAATTCGGAAACCCAAAATCATTTTTATGGGTGCTAGACATCCTTTTTGTAAAGTTTCATCAAATTTGAGGCACATTGAATTTTCCCGCCTTTTTTTCAGTTTCCATGGCAACTGCAGCCATTTTGAATATTCCAAAAGATATGTGTGTGCACATCTACTTATTGTAAGTTATATTCCTTTGAAGTGGTTGGAATTTGTTTGCAAACTTCTAAAAAGCATGAATAATTGTGTTTTTCATTCATACGGACGGACGAACGGACGTACGGACAGACGAATGAACGGACGGACAGACAAGGGTAAAACAATATGCCCCCGACTTTTCGTCGCGGGGGCATAAAAACTTAACCTGGGCATTGGACAGCAAAATATAGGTCAAGGTCACATGATTTTGTGTCTGCTAGATAGGGTTCATTGTAAGCTACCTATGGACCCAATATAAGGATACTACATCAAAGGGTTCTATGAAATAACTTGAGTTTACGCCGTCGCCGCCGCCATCATACTTTGCACGCCTATGTCTCGCTTTCCGCCACTTTCGTTGCGGGCGAGACAAAAATCGCTAGGGTAAAATTTTCGTAGCCCAAATACAATAGTGAGTACTCATTATGCAATAAACAGCAACAAAGAAATACAATAGGTATTTACATTATCCCAATGATTCTACACACCAAAATGAAAGTAGCTTACATCCATGACCATGACATCTATAATTAGTGCGACATTGTGATTGGCTGCTCAAATCATGGTCAGGAACAGCAAGCATGATTGTACATTTGTGTTGTCTCAGGTTTGACATTGCCTAAGAGATGACTCTGGAGAAGTTCCAACTGATAATTTCACAGCTGGCCAATATCAAAGAATTTATTAATAGAACTTTCTATCATCATATGTTGGGGATTTAAACACAAATGCACGATCGCAAGTTTGACCACCGTCATTCACAAGGCATGTCAACTTATCAAACAGTTAAAATGACCGTATCAGCTTAATTTTTTTTACTTGCCCAATCAGACAAGTTGAATGTGAGTTTTACTTGTCCGAATGTGGAATTTACAACTGTTAATGTCGAACCCTGTTGTCACATTTTAAACATGTGAGTTCACAGAAATGGATTATAATCATTCTTTCTAACAGATTCATTCATGCATAAAATATAGGTCAAAGACTGTCATCCCAAAATGCAAGACAAATACCAATATGGTTGATGTGGGACATGTCAGTAACTGGGAATGGACTTCAATCATTCTACCTAACCAAGTCGCTCATGCGTTAAATGTAGGTCACAGACAGCATCCAAAGAAAGCATTGCTGTTGTCATCCCAAAATGCATCTTACATACCAATATGGTTGTTGTGGGACATGTCAGTAACCAGGAATGGACTTTAACCATTTTACCTAACCAAGTCGCTCATGTGTAAAATGTAGGTCACAGACAGCATCCGAAGCATGCATTGTTGTTGTGATCCCAAAATGCATTTTACATACCAATATTGTTGATGTGGTTGATAAGTAACCGGGAATGGACTTAAACCATTCTTCCTAACCGGATGCCAACATGGACGCTTAAGCCAATGCTCGGGGTATCACAAAAGCCCCCCCCCCCCCACATCACTTCATGAGGTGAGCTAAAATTGAAACAGATCATTTCATATTATAACAGCTTAGATACATGTATATATGAAGGTGGAAAAACAAATATATTAGATAAGACCAAAACATTTGGGCTCCTTGTAATTATATATTTTTTGAATTTACTATTGATAGTCATTATATTACTCTTTAATATAGGAACAGATATTTACTGTGAGTATGAAATAGAGAGTGAGTATGAATGTTGTTACTTTATTTGAAAAGAGTGTAGTTGTAGGAAGACGAGAGGGAATATTATTGTTGATTATTTGGTATGTATGGAGTTAAAAGGATCATTTAGTCAAATTTAGATATTATTAATGATATAATTATTATGCATATTAGTGATGTTATTTGTAAGAATGTAAAAACTCCAATACACCCTTGTCAGGTGGTGATTATTGGTTTGTTGTAAAATCCTATTTCAAGACAAAACATAGAAAGCAGCCACAGCCTGCTAAGCTCACCTCATTGCCCAGCATTGTCACATGTTTCACATGTCAGTAACAGGAATGGACTATAATCATTCTTTTAAACAGATTCAGTCATGCATAAATTGTAGTTTACAGACTGCATCCGAGCATGCATTTTTGTTGTCATCCCAAATTGCATCATACATACCAATATGGTTGCTAAGTGACAAGTCAGTAAGTGGGAATGAACTTGAACCATTTACCTAACAAACTCGCTCATGCGTAAAATGTAGGTCAGAAACAGCATCCAAAGCATGCAATGTTGTTGTCATCCCAAAATGCATCATGCAATAACCAGTATGGTTGATGTGGGCCATGTCAGTAAGCAGGAATGGATGTTGACCATTCTACCTAACCAAGTCGCTCATGCGTAAAATGTAGGTCAGAGACAGCATCCGAAGCATGCATTGTTGTTGTCATCCCAAAATACATCATTCATACCAATATGGTTGATGTGGGCCATGTCAGTAAGTGTGAATTGACTTTAACCATTCTTCCTAACCGGATGCCAACGTGGACGCTAAAGCCAATGCTCGGGGTATCACAAAAGCCCCCCCCCCAACTCACTTCATGAGGTGAGCTAAAAATTGAAACAGATCATTTCATATTATAAAAGCTTAGATACATGTATATATGAAGGTGGAAAAACAAATAATTTAGATAAGACCAAAACATTTGGGCTCCTTGTAATTATATTTTTTTTTAATTTACTATTGATAGTCTTTATATTTACTCTTTAATATAGGAGCAGATATTTACTGTGAGTATGAAATAGAGAGCGAGTATGAATGTTGTTACTTTATTTGAAAAGAGTGTAGTTGTAGGAAGACGAGAGGGAATATTATTGTTGATTATTTGGTATGTATGGAGTGAAAAGGATCATTAAGTAAAATTTAGATATTATTAATGATATAATTATTATGCATATTAGTGATGTTATTTGTAAGAATGTAAAAACTCCAATACACCCTTGTCAGGTGGTGATTATTGGATTGTTGTAAAATCCTATTTCAAGACAAAACATAGAAAGCAGCCACAGCCTGCTAAGCTCACCTTGTTGCGCAGCATTGTCACATGTTTCACATGTCAGTAACAGGAATGGACTATAATCATTCTTTTAAACAGATTCAGTCATGCATAAATTGTAGTTTACAGACTGCATCCGAGCATGAATTTTTGTTGTCATCCCAAATTGCATCTTACATACCAATATGGTTGCTAGTGACAAGTGACAAGTCAGTAAGTGGGAATGAACTTGAACCATTCTACCTAACAAACTCGCTCATGCATAAAATGTAGGTGAGAGACAGCATCCGAAGCATGCAATGTTGTTGTCATCCCAAAATGCATCATGCAATAACCAGTATGGTTGATGTGGGCCATGTCAGTAGCGGGAATGGATGTTGACCATTCTACCTAACCAGGTCGCTCATGCGTAAAATGTAGGTCAGAGACAGCATCCAAAGCATGCAGTGTTGTTGTCATCCCAAAATACATCATACATACCAATATGGTTGATGTGGGCCATGTCAGTAAGTGTGAATTGACTTTAACCATTCTACCTAACCAAGTCACTCATGCGTAAAATGTAGGTCAGAGACACCATCCGAAGCATGCATTGTAGTTGTTATCCCAAAATGCATCATTCATACCAATATGGTTGATGTGGGCCGTGTCAGTAAGCGGGAAAGGACTTTAACCATTCTTCCTAACCAAGTTGCTCATGCATAAATGTAGGTTGGAGACAGCATCCGAAGCATGCATTGTTGTTGTCACCCCAAAATGCATCATACATACCAATATGGTTGATGGGGGCCATGTCAGTAAGCAGGAATTGAATTTAACCATTCTTCCTAACCAAGTCGCTCATCCGTAAAATGTAGGTCACAGACAGCATCCGAAGCATGCATTGTTGTTGTCATCCCAAAATGCATCATACATTCCAATATTGTTGATATGGGCCATGTCAGTAAGCGGGAATGGACTTTAACCATTCTTCCTAGCCTAGTCACTCATGCATAAAATGTAAAATGCATTGTTGTCGTCATCCCAAAATGCTTCAGGCATACCAATATGGTTGATGTGGGGCATGTCAGTAAGCAGGAATGGACCTTAACCATTCTTCCTAACCGGACGCAGACGCCGACGCAGACGCTAGGGGTATCGCATTAGCCCCCCTCACTTCGTGAGGTGAGCTTATAAAAAATTGAGATTCACTTGTTGCAATCCTGTTCATTTTATTCACTATGTTCCTGTAACTTCAAAGTGTGGGGCTATGTATTTCAATTTGAAATGAATATATAATAAAAATTTCTGACTCCCATGATTATGTGCTTATGGCAACTGGGACAGAACTTCAAACTTAGAGTCAGCATTGTTTGTTCAGTATATGATAAAGTGTTAATTGCCATTTGGACAGAACATTAACTTACAGTCACTCAATACAGAATTGGTCAGTATATGATAAAGTGTTAATGGCCAATGAAGTAATATGGCAATGGGCGAGTCATTTCTGAATCCACGGAAATCATAGTAATCTCTCCAGTCAGTCCCTTGATACTTTTCTTTAGGATCTTCATCTAAAACACAAGACTCTACTGGAAGTACAATTGGATCTTCAAATTCTGTAAGTGTTCCTGAAAATTAAAATAAATAAGGTTACTCTAATTTCAAAAGGATAAACCAATTTATACTTAAACTGTAAATAAATTAGAGGTACAAAATGCTCATATACAAATGCTTAAATTAATAACTGACTCATGATAGAGATTAAATGAGATACTTATATGTTTCATTATGAGTGAGATTTATATATCACTTGTTATCAACTCAAGCTATTTAATTACACATTATAATATGACTCTCTTCTTTCGCTTTGGAAACAAAGCTATGTTCTAATTCCAACAATATATTTAGCACATGCGTATATTTTTTTTTTACAAAAGGACATTCGCAATGTACAATTTCACAGTTTATTCACTAAATATTAATTTTATTTTGTGTAAATAAAGTTTTAAATAATGAATCACCCAAAAATCCACATCAAATAATGACAATAATAGAAATTTACAACAGTTACTAAATCTAAGACTAGGATCTGAAATCGACATATATATGCATATCATGCTCTACAATTTAAGTATGATTCTTTTATTTTTAATGTCAATAAAATTATAGATTATAGATTATCTTTTCTTTTTTTCGGTTTCAAAAATAACATCACTAAGCAGTCATATCAGAAATACAACCAGCGCAACACTTATACCCGCTTCGATTTTCAAATATCCATATTTTATATGTTTTAGAACAGATTATTTGTATATTGATAAGCTTATGAGCCACTTGTATTAATAAAACAACAAATATTAATTTCTATATGTCCATTCATGTGTTTGCATGCAGTTTTTCGACATATTTCAATTCTAGTACAAACCCAATATTGCTCTCTATATTAGAATCAAAATAGATTATTGCAATTGGGCTGTATGCGTATTAGAACATGGTCAGCCCTTATATTTGTCTTCATTTTATACCTTCCTATTGCTCGGTATAAAATATTGACAAATATAAGGTCTGCCCAGGTTCTAATACGCATACAGCCCGCTTGCAATAATCTATTTCTTTAATAATAGTGAATGCGCTGGGAGAATTTAGTTTGTTGTGTATATATAGTGTACTTATAACTTAACATTTTAATGCATGTAAAGTTTAACAATCAATGTTATCCTATATAAAGTAGAAACTATAAACAATGATTAGTGTTGTAGATGATGCATTATAAGTACATGCACACAACAATTAATAGTAATGACAAGTACATGGTTCCTGGCTGGTGACAAACCAGAGTTTCTTTTCAGAAGGGTCAGTTGAATTGTTATTACACTTTTTAACATTTATAATAAAATTAATTCCTGCTTGTCAGATAAGTGAAAATGTTTACCTTTTTTTTTTAAATTAAATGCAGGTGCAAATTTCTGTGTATTTGTGATCACTGATTCTGATTTCAATTTCCATGCCTCAATGATCTCAATACACATAACATCAACACAGGAATGATGATTGAATAGGAAACTTATTTTTAGCAATAAAACAATGTATTTCAAATGGCAAAACATATTCAACTGTCTTGGAAGAACTAGAGGCTCTCAAGAGCCTGTATAGCTCACCTGGTCCATGACTGGCATAAACTGCAGCCCAAATTAACCAAATGTTAACAGTCAGGTACCTAACCTGTATGAGTTATTACAGAAAAATAACATGCATGTGTTATTACAGATGTTGTTTTGAGTTCTATCTGCTCTTTATTCCTAATTCTATAATAACATTATGTATGTAAAAACCTTTAATATTTTAACCTTTTTTTGTCACTTGGGAATTGCTTAGACGTTTGCGCAGAAACTAATTATTTAGCCTGGACAAATCAGTTTTCAATTAAGTTAAAACATTTTTGATGAACCATGGTTAATCAATGAGACTAGGCTCTAAAGTGATATAACTTAATTAAGTTGTAATAACAATGCTTAGTTATTACAGGAATATGATTTAAAAAATTGTTAGTTTATTAGACACTTGGGAATTACTAAGAAACTTGCGCAGAACCTATTGACATGCTTTGATTTTCATACATAACTGTTAATTAAGATATAATCTGATTAGACATTATTTTGGTCTGGGGAAAACCCTTTGAAGTGATGTAGAGTCGCTGTAATAACACCATTTTATTATTACAGGCATACTTTTCCTATAATAACATATGTATATTTTGCAATATTGGCAAACTATGAGAAGTCCTATGATTTTAACTCCTAGCATGCTGGTAGACAATAATGGCAATGATAAAATGGTATTCATTTAAAACAAAACTATGACTGCATAATTCCTATTTGAAGCATGTAACATACATATGTTATCAATTTTTTCCATTAGTAATAACATATGCATGTTATTTTTCTGTAATAACTCGTACAGGTTAGGTACTTGACTGGTTAAAGTGTCTCATTTTCTAGAAGTTTCAAAGGAGAAAATCTTTGAACGTACTTTCCCCATAGGGTCCAATGTTAAACAATGGTCCCCACTGGTGGCCATCTTGGATGAGATGCAGACTTGTCAGACATAATCTTTTAAGAAGATCATTAAAGGCCTATTGTGACCAAGTTGAGATTCCAAATGACCAAGTAGTTTCAGAGAAGAATGTCTTTGAATGTGTTTTTCCCATAGGGTCCATGTTAAACTATGTCCTCCGCTGGTGGCCATCTTGGAATACATGCAGACTTACCAGAAACATTCTTTGATAGGTACCGCCTTTTGACAGTTGTCACCAAGTATGGTTCCAATTGGGCAAGTAGATTCAGCAGTTTCCACAGTAATTTTAAGCCCCACTATCCATTACAACCAATTTCAGACCATCATTCAAAAAAAATTTGGGCAGGGGTTCCCCTTTTAATTCAGATAATACCTATTGCTGAAGTCAAAACATTCCAAGTCCCCCTTACCATAAAAAAATTTTGGCAGGGGTTATCAGACAACGTTGAATTTTCCCGCCTTTCTTGGGGGCCATTTTGAAAATGACGGTCAACAAACAATTTTCAACATCGGTTTTGAAGTCACAACATCAATATCTATTTGGAAACAAAATTTTATTGAAATCGAAAAATGTTGAATTTTCCTGCCATTTTGAAAATGGTGGTCAATGTATGATTTTTAACACCACTTTTGAAATCACCACAGCATGGCAAACATTTTATCAATTTCCACTTAACCTTCATCTTCTATAGTTTTGGAAATAAAAGACGAAAAATATGAAAATTTTGAAAATTCTGTGAAAAAAGGGCAATAACTCTTACAAGGGTTTTTGGATTTTCTCCAAAATTTCAGGGTGGGTAGATCTTGATATGCTGAACATTTTTGCAATTTGAAGTTGACCTCTATCTGCTATAGTTTCTTTGATAAAAAATAAAAAACATTTAATTTTTAAAAATTTCAGGAAAAACGGCAATAACTCCAAAACTGGTTATCAGATTTTCCTCAAAATTGCAGAGCCGGTAGATCTCACCATGCTGATCACTTTTATCCCAGTCAGATTTTTGATATCTTTAACGCTTTTCGAGTTATTTGCCAAAAACTGCAATTTACCCCATGTTCTATTTTTAGTAACGGCAGCCATGTTGTTTGGTCCTCGGACTAATCGAACACAATTTTTAATCTACATACCCTGGTTATGATTCAGGCCAAGTTTGGTTAAATTTGGTTCAGCAGTTTCAGAGGAGAAGATTTTTGAAAAAGTTTACGACGGACAGACAGACGGATGCCGACGGACGCCAAGTGCTGGCAATAGCTCACATGGCCTTTTAGGCCAGGTGAGCTAAAAAATTAATATATATCATAAAATAAAAATTTCTGCAGAAGACACAATGAAATGAACATTGAATTAAAATAACAAAAGAATTTCCATGATGTGGTTTTGACCTGATGTGTGACCTCTCGAACAACCAATGAAAACACGACTGAAAAGTTATCCAATCACATGAAAGCCAATTAAAATGATACATTTTTTTTGTGTAGCATAAAAGTTATCATGAAGTGATAAGTTTGGAACAATTATTAGATACGAAAAATTGTCTAATCTTGTAAGAAATAGATATTGCTGCCACATCATAAGAGAATTATAATTAGAAAATAAAGTCTCAGTAAATTTGAATTCATTATATCTGATATTATCAAAATATTCTGTTGACAAAGGCCAGGTTTGGCTTTGATCTGATAGATGCTCAGGTTATTTTTGAAATCAAAATTTTCTTGCGGATTCAAAAAACCGACAGACGACCACGACATAAGAGGACGGATAATCCCTATGGCTGTTTTCAGAGTCGGAGTCGGAAAGGAATTAGAATCATTTTTTAATCTTAATTCTGACTGGTTACTCATTTCACGCCATTAGAACTCGAGTAACCCTTGAAAATCTGAAGGTAGCTAGAGTTTGTCTCTTCAAAATGGCAGAAATAAAGTCGACCAATCAGCTTGGAGTATTTACATAAGTCTTTATCAGGGCCACATACTTCCGGTTCTAGAGTCGAACTAGAGTTTTGATGAGGTTGTGTTCATGTGGGACTCGAGTCTCTACCCGAGTTACAATTGAAAACAGCCTATGTGTCGACTCTGCTTACAGCAGGCGACACAATAACCATTCTAGGAAATCTGCACATTTGCAGTTATGTCCCATTTGGCCCTCATAGCTTGGAAAGGAAACGATACATCAAAATTCTGATGGTATAGTGCTCCTAAATTTTGCATAAGGAATCCATTTAAAAAACTGCATCAAATTGGACAAAAATTTTAAGAAATGATTTTTTTGCAATTTGTCCCTTTTTGGCCCATTTATCTCATGAACAGTACATGTACATGCGACTTGAAATCCATTAGGCTAGCATTATTCAGATTGGAAATTTTCTCAGAAGCACAATGAAAGAAACCCCATAAAAATCTAATATACATGTACATGTATTATAAATATACTACAGCAAACTAGAGCATGTCGAAACTGGCGTTGTCAGAAGGGCCCCGCAATTTTGATCCTGAAACTCCAGGCAAAAGTAAAATTGAGGTAAGTGTGGATTCACATTCTGTTTGACACACAAATGTGTTGATACAGTAATTTGCTGGATACAGTGATTTCTTGAAGTTTTACCAAAACATGTCATTTCAAAAAGTCAAAGTATTGACAAACAGGAAGTGGATGTTCGACAAATTTGAAAACCACTTTCACAATACAACTCATCAATTCAAAGCTTCAAACCAAATTTCAAATCATTCCCTCCAGTAGAAGCCAAGAAATCTGTGACTGAAATTTAGCTTTTAGTAAAAGTTCAAAGTCTCAGCAAACAGGAAGTGGATGTCCAACAACCTTGAAAATTGCTTACACAATACAACTCATCATTTCCAATCTTTAGACCAAATTTCAAATCATTCCCTCCGGTTGAAGCCAAGAAATCTGTGCCGAAAATTTGTTTTTTTGTAAAAATTCAAAGTATCGGCGAACAGGAAGTGGCAGTCCGACAAACTTGAAAATTGCTTACACAATACAACTCATCATTTTAAAGTGTCAGACCAAATTTCAAATCATTCCCTTCAGTAGAAGCCAAGAAATCTTTGACGGGAAATTTGGTGTATAGTCAATAATCAAAGTATCGGTAAACAGGAAGTGGATGTCCGACAAACTTGAAAATTGCTTACACAATACAACTCATCCTTTTAAAGTGTCAGACCAAATTTCAAATCATTCCCTTCAGTAGAAGCCAAGAAATCTTTGACGGAAAATTTGGTTTTTAGTCAAAAATCAAAGTATCGGTAAACAGGAAGTGGATATCCGACAAACTTGAAAATTGCTTATACAATACAATTCATCATTTCCAAGCTTCAGACCAAATTTTAAATCATTCCCTCCAGTTGAAGCAAAGAAATCTGTGACAAAAATTTGGTTTTTAGTAAAAAATCAAAGTATCGGCAAACAGGAAGTGGGTGCCCGACAAACTTGAAAATTGCTTACACAATACAACTCATCATTCCCAAGCTTCAGACCGAATTTCAAATCATTCCCACATATACAAGCCAAGAAATCTGTGACGGAAAAAAATTGTTGACGGACAGACGGACGGACAGACAGACGGACAAAGGGAAAACTATAGGGCGACCGCATCTCGATGCAGGGCCCTAAATATGTAAAAACACTCAATTCATCCCTTTTTGGTCATTTTTTTCATTAACAGGTGGGGCTAACATAACCAAAATTTGTGCCAAGGAACATTGTTTTAAAGTTTCATAATGATTGATTAAAGGGAAATAAGTTATTGACAAAAATGGAGGAATGTGTCCATGGGACACGGATGCCCCTGCCTCCTTGCAAACGAAACCCTTAAAATAAATTATTAAAGCCATAACTATGCACAATATATATATCAAGTAATTATAAAAAAAAGGATCTTTCTCCTGTGATAAATAGGCACTGGAACTGGTTTGGTTTTAATATAATGTGTAACTCCAACAAATAATCTGAGAAACAGTCTTATATGTAATACTAATCTATTTTTAGCAACTGTGATCTTGACCTTGGGGGAATCAATGCTAAAATCTATGGGATTATGTCTAATGTGATAAGTAAGCAAGTGACCAAGTTTGCTTTTGATCAGATGCAGAATACTCAAGTAATTGTTCAGAAACCAAAATTTTATTGAAATTTTAGTCTATTTTTAGCAACTGAGACCTTGACCTTGGTGGTACCATCCCCGAAATCAATAGGCTTTTGTATTGGGTGATAAGCAAGCATGTGACCAAGTTTGATTTGATCCAATGTAGTATACTCAAGTTATCATCTGGAAACCAATTTTATTGAATTTTTTTTCTATTTTTAGCAACTGTGACCTTGACCTTCTGGGTACCAACCCAGAAATCAATAGGCTTCTGTCTTGGATGATAAGCAAGCATGTGACCAAGTTTGGTTTTGATCTGATGCAGGATACTCAAGTTATCATCCGGAAACCAAACTTTTATTGAAATTTTAGTCTATTTTTAGCAACTGTGACCTTGACCTTGGGTGTACAAACCTGGAAATCAATATGGTTCCGTCTTGGGTTATAAGCAAGCATGTGACTAAGTTTGATTTTGATCCTATGCAGTAAACTCAAGTTATCATCCGGAAACCAAAAATTTATTGAAATTTTAGTCTATTTTTAGCAACTGTGACTTTGACCTTGGGGGTACCAACCCGGAAATCAATAGGGTTCTGTTTTCAATGATAAGTAAGCATGTGACCAAGTTTGGCCTTGATCCTATGTAGTATACTCAAGTTATCATCCAGAAACCAAAATTTTATTGAAATTTTAGTCTATTTTTAGCAACTATGACCTTGACCTTGGGGGTACCAACCTTGAAATCAATAGGGTTCTGCCTTGGGTTATGAGCAAGCATGTGACCAAAATTTGGCTTTGATACTATGTAGTATACTCTAGTTATCATCCTGGAACCAAAATTTTATTGAAATTTTAGTTTATTTTTGTGTGAATATTAAAAAACTCTAAGAATCTGCTTGACATCTTAAAATTGAGATCATTATCACACTGTAACAGCATTAAAACTTTGACTTTTCCACGCTTTATACTACAATTCCCCATGAACAACTGAAATCACGGCTGAAAGATATAATTCATAGATGTTTCTCCCGCAAGAACGGCGAACAAAGATATACATGTAAGTACATTGTTATAGGCAGAGAACAAGCATACTTTGGGAAATACGACTCAGAATCACAGAAAAAATATACAGAGGAAGAAGTGATTAAAATGTTAGAGTTCCTGATCGACAATATATTTGTCAAGTTTGGAGGACTTGTTTTTCAACAGACTATCCGAATTCCAATGGGCACAAACTGTGCACCTCTTTTAGCCGATCTATTTCTCCACTCATATGAAGCTGAATTCAACGAAGGGCTTCTTCAAAATAAAGAAAACTAGAGGCTCAGACACTGAGCCTGTATCGCTCACCTGACAAAATGCTGAAGCAGGGTTTTCGATGTTCTGCATGGTGGCCTTGTTTTTTATGTGAATTTCCCATAGAGCGAAAATAAACTATGTTCCGTGCTGGCAGCCATGTTTTTAATTGGATCCGAACGAAATGAGCAATCTTTGTTAAGGACCTTCAGTTCATCATTCCTGTAAAGTTTGGTTGAATTTGCTTCAGTGGTTTCAGAGGAGAAGA
>MJUU01062628.1:67424-82651 GCA_002080025.1 Modiolus philippinarum
GAAATATTGGGCTGTTTTACCCCTTTTTATCTCGAAGCCATGAAATGGCTGGAGAGATACTGATATGGCAAGAAAAAATCACGTGCCCCGCATGAGGCTTCAAGCCTATTAACAGCTCTAAAAGATGATCTTCGTGCTTCCAATAAAATATAGTGCGCAAGTTCCTTTCAAAATCGGATACATTTAGTATTTAAGTTATATTTCTTCATTTTCTTGAGTTGAATACAGTGTTGTTTTATTAAACTGAAAACAATATGCATGTTAATCAAATTACCCGTTTTTTTACTCGTTGCTTATAGAAAATGAATGGCTGTCTTTATATCTGATGGGAAAATACGCCCATTGACCTTTATAAGATGTTTTTATTGGTTTAAAATGAAACATACGATAAACACGTCAGATGTGTATTCACACAGCTGAAGCGATCTATATTTAAAGTTTACATAAGTACATGTGTCCAGAAGCGCGATTAATTTAGTATTATAACATTGAGTTTATTATACACCCCCTGATTCGTTTAACTTACCAACACGAATGATATACGAACGAACGAAAAACGATGTACGAACGCACGAAAAACGATGCACGAACGCACGACAAACGAACGAACGAAAGGTAATATGCACGCCAGTATCGTCTAAACGTACGATTCATATCGTGTACACGAATGAACGCTGTAATCGTGCGTGCAGACAAACGAACGCTCTTATCGTGCAAACGATCGCACGCTCTAATCGTATGTACAAACGAATACTCTAATCGTGTGTACAAACGAACGTTTTTATCTAATGTGCGACCGGTTTATTACTTCACATTGGACAGCAACCTATGTATGAATGGAATTTCACCGGCTTTTGACTAAAATATCTATTAAAAGCTAATTATACGGAACGTCTGATACATTTTGAATTTGTGGTGGTCCAGCATGAAAAAAACACTAATGTAATAGTATGGATAGTAACGTAAAAAGGTCGATCTACTTTTTATTTATTTATTTTCTGCGCAACAATTACAAAAAAAAATAAAATAGAAATGGAAAAAAAAAGAAACTTCACATTACCGTGATCTTTGTGCAGCTATATCTGAATTTTGAACTGTGTGATTCAATAGGCTACCTTAGAAAATAACTCAATTTAGTACTTAATACAGCTTTTGGCAGCTGCCACAAAAAATCCTACACTTTGGGTTTTCCGAAAGAACAGCAATGTAATTTTTTATGATTGCTTTTTATTTGATAATTTGCACCTTAATGCATGTATATATTCAAGCCCTGCGTACACCAACCATCCGGATGGAAGGAATAAGTATTTTTGTCTTCAACTGTGTGATTTATTCCTTGTACTGTGTGTATCCTTATAGATATTTGCTTGTGTATCAATGTGATAGCGAGTTTGTGTTTGACAAATGCAAGACAGTAGTTTGACCGGGTGTTTTTTAACCGAATCACAGTCTCTGTTTCTAGGGAAATAACTTCGCATTTCACATAGATGCGAAGTTGCTGATATTTCCATATTTCATAATTCAACGATCAACAAAAAATATAACAAAAATATATTTCATAAAAATACTATAAATATTAGAAATTGATTGACGGGAAGGAAAGAAACTTACATTATCCAATGAAATGACTTTTACAATTTTATCCAAAAAAAAGTTATTTGGCTTAAAGTCGGATTATCCTTTTTAATAAACATTGTCTGTTTCGGTTTGACAGATAAACAATAATGATAATTAAAAAGGATCTTTGTGACACAACTTTTTGAAACATTTTAGCCGAAAATAGTTGTGGTTTGATAAAAATAAACAATATTTGTGTAAAAAATCGCTACTTTGTCTATCAAAATAGGATATAAGAATGAAATCGACAAAACATGAAAGAAATAAACATCCAAATAATAATTCTTTATAGAAAAATGAAACGAACAAAATATAATTAAATATAAAATCTATTTCAATTTACGGAAGGACAAAATGATACGGTCATATTTCCTATTCCTATTCCGTTCCTGGCAAAATACATTTCTCAAAACGATGAAAGACTTTTTAACTTACTAGATTTTCACATATACATGTATACATGCGCAATGCATACAATACATACAACGAGATTAATTTGCAGAACAATTCACGAAATGTTTGCTTTTCAAAATCGACTGATGAAATCTAACTTGGGGTATATAAATATAATTTGAAAACAGCATATCTGAATGTCTTCTTCCGTTAGAATCAAGGACGAAAAAGGCTGTATTTTTATTGTCAACGCCTGTATATTTGCTCCACCTAAGACAGTCTCTACTAGAGAAATATCTTAATACTTGCAAATCATTTTAATCTTCTATTTGCAATTAAAATTGTTTCAACGGGAAAATTTTCTGTACATAACGTTTTATTCTTCGGGACAAATATTATTTTCATACTTGTGGTATTCCTTCAACAGGTTTGACAATTTTTGGAGATGAGGTATGATTTATGAAATCCGACTCGCAGAACTGAAGTTAACATAAATTGCAAAGACGATGTATGCTATTTTTTGCAAATTCGTGGAAATGAAGTGCCGCCAAAATCTACTTAAACATACTGACGAAACATGTGTACACAATATAAACAGGTGTTCTATCTTTTATTACATTTTGTTAATTTTGTCAGTTTTTTTCTGTGTCTTGTTGATTTTCTCAGTGTCTTTTATGCAATTCAGTAAAATAAATTGTGTAATTGCAAAGTCGCCAACACACAGTTTATGAATTCTTTTAATTACCACAAACCCCTGTATTTTACTCATCCTCGCTCAAGTTTATTGATCTGTCACCTTTTCAAAGGGGTTAAAAATATAAAGCGTTCCGTGTTTATTTCATGACAGCAACTAAGTTTTTTTTTACATTGTGCGAACCGTGTCAAAGTTCTACAAAGACAGATTTATTCGTTTTTCACAAAGATTGTTTATAGATAAGATTGTTTATAGATATGTTGTTGTAACAGGCATTTTATCCATGGAAAAAACGCCATGGAAAGTGCATGATTTATTCAGTAAAGAAGGTTATCTGGTAATATCATGTTTGAACCTGCACGGCAGAACGGGAAGTTCCGAAAATGGATGTGTATATGTGGAAACAAAGTACGAAATTACTCAAATTTATATTCTGCATATGACCATTTCAACAACTTATGTCTCATGATTCTCTCACCAGAGCAGATAATACAATCCATACACAAAGTTATTATTGTGAAAATAGTAATAGTAAAAATATACTGGTTCTTCACCTGTGACGTTTTTTTCTTATTTTTTTTCTTTTTTAATAAACGGGGGATTTTCATTTCATATAGCTATTCAGTTGACAAAAAAAGCTGGTTGCAATAATACGCCCTGGGGTAAATGAAATATACAAAAGTACATGTACAAAAAAATGTACACAAAACAACATATAGAAATTTTGTGATAGTAAGTATGCTTCGGCCAAAGTGGACTTCATTTTCGTAATTATATATTTGCTGACTAAAGTATGGAATTCCAATTTAATATTTGCGTCGGCTTCCTGAATGGTTAATATTACCTGGGACTATTATAAATGTTACATTGTATCAGGGACATATAATTAATTATATGTCTCTGATTGTATATTAGTCCCAGATATTACATAAAATCTGTATTATGTTATTATTGACGTAAATAGTTTGTTTCTAAGAAGTTTTTTGTTTATAAATTTTAAACGTTGACCGAACATGCAGATGGTGTTGTCTGGTGTTTGATATCGAGAACAGTTTCTTAAAGACTTGCAGGTAAATTCAGGCGACCTATTCAGTAGGTGAATCTTTAACGTGAAGGTACAAAAGTGTGATCAAAGTAAATAAAAATTTGAACTATAGACGAATGGAGAAAGTCACTATAAATAATGTACTACTAAATCATCGGTGCACGATAACAGGGATTGTGATGATGAACTAACCCACAAACGAACGCACGATACTAGCGTTCGTGCAGACGAACGAACGATAGCGGAGTCACCAATCAAATTTAATTATTTGGTTTTCAATCGTTTGATTCCTTGCAGGAACGAACGAACGCTTTTATCGTGCAGACGAACCATCAACGCAAACGAACGGAAAACGATACACGAACGAACCAAAAACAATACACGATTGAACGGAAAACGAAAAACGAACGATAAAAAAGACAAGTTAAACGAATCAGGGGGTGTATTACGTTTATAAATTTTCAAAGTCAGTAACGTATTTATTGTTTTGAGTATCAATTAGTGCTTAATAGATTCAGGGATTGGTGTTCTATAATTATGATTTAAATTATTTATTTAGGTCAAACATGTCCCCATTCATAGTTACAAAAAATCAATAACGAGTCGTTGTAGTGTGTATTCTTAAAATAGTGTAGTAAATGTTTCGAAGCATTCAAAATACTAACATCGCTATTTGTTCGTTCGAATTTTCGCACAAATTAATTATCAAGCGCAATTTGGCCAGTTACAGCGATTTTAAAGACTGAAAACTTCTTAAAAGGTTCTCGCTTTGCGGTCACCTTTTAAGAAGTTTTTACGCCTTTAAAATCGCAATAAGTGGCCAAATGCGCTTGATAATATATAATAGCAATGAAATCAACATGCAAAATCACACAATCCAATTATTTTCAGGTATCACGGACTATAACTTAATACATGCAGTCGTTTGCAGTAGTTCTTTGGATGACTACGAAGTTTTGCCACATGTAGAATTTCAGGGCTCCATCAGAGCTTTGATTTATCTTTTAAATTCAGATGTCTTTTTATATTTGTTTTAATTTTGACTGTGCCCAATTTAGGTGGTTAACCACTCTCTTGACTATTGTATTTTGAAATTATTAAGAATGGTTAAAGGACAAATTTGTTTGATAATCATTGCTTTGGTTCTTTTAAGATGAAAACTATTTTTACTTACCATAAACATGCACAGCTTGCAGATTTGACGTATTATAACTTTCCACTTTCCAAACTCCCTGATTATAGACCCCATGTCTTTCTAAAAACTGCCGATATCTGTCTGCATCAAAATCATGGTCTGTTGTCTCTTTAAATGTCCAAAACAAATGTAAATATATATCTATGAATTAAATTTTTCAGTATTAAGACCTCCTGAGGACTTCAAGATGAATAACAAATAATCAACTTTTGTTGCAACTAGCAGGCTAAATAAGTTTTGTCCCTGTTAATGTAAACATATCAATTTATAATTTGTAATTTTCATGATTTCTGGAGAATTCAAAAATCTTGAACTTACTATGAGGTATGAGTTAAGCTTGATCATTGTTGAAGACCTCATGTTGACTTTAAGATGAATAACTTTACATTTTGTGGGTTTTACCCTGTATTGGTAGATCGAGGCTTAGTCTTGTGTGTATTTACTCCAAATCCTTTCATTGTTTATTTACGATAGAAAAGCTGTGAAATTGTTGTTTCAGCTAATAAACAACTAGAACCAGAGGCTCCCAGGAGCCTGTATCGCTCACCTGGCTTTCAGTTGCCACAATCAAGGTAACAATGTAAGTTATACAGTTGATCTTCAGTTTCTCAAACTTTTGTAGGTCGAACACCTCCAATATCTTGAACTGTTTTTAAAGTCTGATCATGTTTTATTATATTTCTTTGTTGGGCTTTTTTGATAAAAAATGTTCTTGCTAAGGACCACTTTTGACACCTGTTTTGAAGTCGAGACGTCATTTTGTAAATGGCAGTCAACAAACAATTTTCAACATCTAGGTTTTGAAGTCGCAACATCAATATCTATTTTAATCAAATTTCTTTGAAATCGGACGATGTTGAATTTTCCCACCTTTTTGGCAGCCATTTTAAATATGGCGGTCAACGAACAATTTTTAACATCAGTTTTGAAGTTGCGACTTCAAGACCTATTTGGAAACCAAATGTCATTGAAATCGGACAACGTTGAATTTTCCCGCCTTTTTTGGCGGCCATTTTGAAAATGGCGGTCAACGAACAATTTTCAATATCGGTTTTGAAGTCGCAACATCAATATCTACATGGAAACCAAATTTCATTGAAATCGGACAATGTTGAATTTTCCCTCCTATTTGGTGGCCATTTTGAAAATGGCGGTCAAGGAACAATTTTAAACACCGGTTTTGAACTCGCAACATCAAGATCTATTTGGAAACCAAATTTCATTGAAATCGGACAATGTTGAATTTTCCCGCCTTTTGGCGGCCATTTTGAAAATGGCGGTTAAGGAACAATTTTCAACATCAGTTTTGAAGTCGCCACAGCATGGCAAATATTTCATCAATTTACACTTAACCTTCATCTTCTATAGTTTTGGAAATAACAGATGAAAAATACGAAAATTTGAAAAATTCAGTAAAAAAAGGGCAATAACTCCTACAAGGGTTTATGGATTTTCTTCAAAATTTCAGGGCGGGTAGGTCTTAATATGCTGAACATTTTTGCAATTTACACTTGACCTCTATCTGTTACACTTTTAAAAATAAAAATTAAAAATGCAAAAATTTTGAAAATTTCACGGAAAAAGGGCTATAACTCCCAGACAGGTTTTCAGATTTTCTTCAAAATTGCACAGTGGGTACATCTCATCATGCTGATCATTTTTACTCCGTCAGATTTTTGATATCTGTAACGATTTTCGAGTAATTTGCAAAAAAAAAGCAATTTACCCTATGTTCTAATTTTAGTAACAGCGGCCAAGTTGTTTGGTCTACGGACATAAAAATCACAAACTTGAAAGAGCATACCCTGGTGATGATTCAGGCCAAGTTTGGTTAGTATTGGTCCAGTAGTTTCAGAGGAGAAGATTTTTGAATAAAAGTTAACGGACGGACGGACGGACGGACGACGGACGGACGACGGGTGATGGCAAAAGCTCACATGGCCTTTGGCCAGGTGAGCTAAAAAGGTGATCTGCTGATCACAAAAGAATACCCCGCCCATAGACAATTCTAGTTGTTGCAGGAACCTGGATAACTAATTTGCTTGACTATTTGCTTTTTTATTAATATTGAGAAAACAAAGCAAACTTTACCAGTACCTAATGGTGAGAAACAGTTAAAAAAATATTGCAACTTTCCTCTAAAGTGAACACTACTTATCATCAATAAACTAAGAAATTAATAGATTTAACATTATATAAGGGCCCAGCAATAACTGTGTAATCTGAATAACCAATCACTGTAAAAAATTGAACCCGACTTGGATTTCATGGATGTAAATTCACAAAATATTTAAACTTTATATTGAAGTAAACTCAAGTTATCATCCAAAAATAGTAATGGTGCATTACATAATACCCGCCAGGTTTCACAAAATTTCTATGTTAAAAGGGGCATAACTCCAGAACTATGTGTACCGCTGAACCAAAAAGTATACTTGGCCTGTGTTTTTTTGGTAAACAATTTACATACCACATTTGTACCAAGTTTGAAGACCTTGTGTTATTTTGTTCACAAGTTCCTAAAATTCACAAAATTTCAAAGTTTCAAGGGGCATAACTCCAGAACCCCTTTGACCTCTGAACCCAAAATCGAACTTAACCTGAGTTTTGTGGTAAGCAAGTTACATACCAAGTTTGAAGACCTTGTGATATTTCATTCACAAGTTATCTGTCGGAAACCCTTAGATTCGCAAAATTTCAAAGTTTCAAGGGCCATAACTCCAGAACCCCTTGGACCTCTGAACCCAAAATCGAACTTGACCTGAGATTAGTGGTAACCAACTTTCATACCAAGTTTGAAGACCTTGTGTTATTTCATTCACAAGTTATCAGTCGGAAACCTTCGGGGGAAGGAAGGACGGACAGAAGGACGGACAGATGGATGGACAGACGGACGGATGGACAAAAGGACACATGACTGTGGGTATCACAAAATACCTCGCCACTTTGTGTGGTGGGGTATAAAAACCATAAATTTAGATTTTGTGCAATTCAAGGGCTATAACTCTGGAATGTAAAAACCAATCACGATAAAAAATCAAAATTGACCAGTACCATCTTGAAATAAATAAAAACTATCTTGCAATGCAAACTCAAAGTTATTATCTTGAAACCATGAAATTTACAGACTTTTTCACAATTCAATGACAATACCTCTGCAACAACAAAAAAACTAATCACAATGAAAATTGATTTTGACCTGTATTTCATAAAATATCAAAACTTTAAAAGCAATCTGAAACTATGAAATATACAGATTTCAGGATTCAAGGGCAATAACTCTAGCACACAAAATAAGGAGGCAGTTCGATCAACAACTATAGTTTTGGTCCATAAGAGGGAGATCAGGATCAGAATAAGGAGAGACCAATGAAATCCATCGAAAGATCAGTCTGTGACGTCACACTTTAACTAGAGTTCGACAAGAGTCGAGTGGACTATTACTCGTGTTTGACAAGACATGCGCAGTTGACCATAACATTGCGTAATCTTCCGGTACAATAGCGACTTAGATCTTGCTGTTGTTGAACAATAGTTACTATTGTTGTGGATCGAACTGCCTCAAGATCACATTTAAAATCGAACTTGACCTGTATTTTATACATAGTAACATTGTCACAAAATATTAAAACTTTCACTAAAAAACTCTCTCAAGATATCATCATGAAATCATAAAATTTACAAATTTTGCTTAATTCAAGGGAAATAACTCTGAAACCAAAAGTCTGATCATGGTAAAAATCCAAATTTACCTGTATTTTATGGATAGTAACATCATCCCGAAATACATATATGTATTAAAACTTTCCTTCACAGCAAACTAAAATTATCATCCAGAAACCATACAATTTACAGATTGTGTTATTAATGGGGCAATAACTCAAGAATGTGAAATATGTTCAGTGAAAATCAAACTTGACCTGTATTGTATAACAAGATGGGAGCAGTGGGAAACGACAGCTAATCCCCTCTCCTATTGCAATTGAATTTCCAAATTCAGTTAAAATTTCAAAATATTCTCAACAGGAGCATTACTCTCCAAGATGCATCCACTGACCAAAAATGATTAATGTGCCACATATAGTTTCTCAGATATGAACCTTAATGCAAACTTTAACCTAAGTCTGTGAAGCGTAAAATGTAGGTCAGAGAGAGCCAATTATCATCTGAAGCAGCATCACTCCCCAAGATGCATCCACTGACCAAAGATGATCGATGTACCACATGTAGTTTCCCAGATATGAACCTTAAGGCAAACTTTTAACTGTGTCATTGAAGCGCAAAAATGTAGGTCAGAGAGACCCAATTATCATCTGAAGCAGCATCACTCTCCAAAACACATCCACTGACCAAATATGATTGATGTACCACATGTAGTTTCTCAGATATGAACCTTAACACAAACTTAAACCTGAGCCTGTGAAGCGTAAAATGTAGGTCAAAGTTACCCAATTATCACCTGAAGCAGCATCACTCTCCAAGACGCATCCACTGACCAAAGATGATTAATGTACCACATGTAGCCTCTCAGATATGAACCTTAACACAAACTTTAACCTGAGTCATTGAAGTGTAAAATGTAGGTCAGAGTGACCCAATCATCACCAGAAGTAGCATCACTCTCAAAGACGCATCCACTGAACAAAAAGGTCATTGATGTGCTTAATGTAGTTTCTCAGATATGAACCTTAACACAAACTTTAACCTGTGTCATTGGAGCGTAAAATGCAGGTCAGAGTGACCCAATTATCATCTGAAGCAGCATCACTCTCCAAGACACATCCATTGACCAAAGATGATTGATGTGCCACACGTAATTTCTCAGATATGAACCCCAACGCAAAAATTAACCTGATTCATTGAAGCGTAAAATGTAGGTCAGAGTGACCCAATTATCATCTGAAGCAGCATCACTCTCCAAGACACATCCAATGACCAAAGATGATTGATGTGCCACATGTAGTTTCTCAGATATGAACCTTAATGGAAACTTCAACCTGAGGTGGGATGAACAGACAGACACTCTGATGGTCACTTGGATGGACGGACGGATGAGATGCTATATCCCGTCCCCAACTCCTTTGGGTGAGGGGATAATTAATAACATCGTCCCAAAATATTTTTAACAAGATGTGTTTGTGAAACACTACATATGTCCCCAGATTCTAAAGTAAATTATATGAAAATACCCAATTCTACCCCTTTTTGACCTCTGTGACCTTGATCTTTGACCTAACTTTTTTGCATATTTATGTTCCTCTTGACAAGACCTATACACTTGCCAAGTATTAAAAGTCTATCTTACATAGTTCAAAAGTTGTTTATTTCCACAAAACACCCAATTCAACCCCTTTATACTGAAACAGATGGAGCCCCTTTGGGCCTCTTGATTATTGAAATGGTTTTAACTATTAAATGTATCTGTTTAAACATGCGATAAGAAATATACAGAAAAATGCTGCATCAAGATCCGACAAAAAATTTTAAAATTCATTTTTTGTCCGTTTGTCCCGTTTGGGCCTCTTGTTTCTCAAAAACGGTAAATGCTACCTCAAATCTGTTGACATACTGTAGTTGCTCAATTTTATCAGCAATAACATAAAACAAACCCTGTCTCAATAGGATAAATAATAAGGATTCTACAGCCAAATATGTGAAAACAGCCAATTTCACCCCTTTTTTACCTCTGTGACCTTGACCTTTGATCTGACCTAAATTTTTTAACATATTTATGTTCGTCTTGACTAGACCTATACACTTGCCAAGTATGAAAAGTCTACCTTACATAGTTCAAACGTTATAGCCAAGGTTATTTAAAAACTCACTTTTTCCGTTTGTCCCCCTTTGGGACTCTTGTTTCTCAAAAACGGTAAACACTACGTCAAATCTGTTGCATGCTGCAGTTGCACAATTTTATTAGAAATAACATAAAACAAACCCTGTCTCAATAGGATAAATAATAAGGATTCTACAACCAAATACGTGAAAACAGCCAATTTCACCCATTTTTGACCTCTGTGACCTTGACCTTTGACCTGACCTAATATTTTTTGGCATATTTATGTTCCTATTGACTAGACCTATACACCACTGACTTACATAGTTCAAAAGTTATAGCCAAGGTTAAAGTTTCGGATGCACAGACAAACAGACAAACAGACAGGACAAAAACAATATGCCCCCGATCCTTGATCTGGAGGCATAAAAATTTCCATCAAAGCAAACTTAAGTTATCATCCGGAAACCATAAAATTTACAGATTTTGCCTAAATCAATGACAGTTAATCTGGAACACATAATCTGATCAAGGTCAAATTCAAACTTTACCTGTATCTTATGAATACAAAAATTGTACCAAAATATTATAACTATATTTTTTAGGCAAACAAGATATCATCGACAAACCATAATATTTACTTATTTTGCTCAAATCAAGGGCAATAACTCTGGAACGCATAATCTGATCAAGGTCAAAATCGAATTTTACCTGTATTTTATGAATAGAAACATTGTAACAAAATATTAAAACTTTCCTTTAAAGCAAACTCAAGTTACAATCCATGAACCAAAGTGTGACAGACTGAAAGACAGACAGACAAGATGAATCCAGATATAAACACCAATCTGTATCTTAAGTCTTCATTTTTCAAATGTTTGATTGAATGTGTATGCATTCTTTCATTTATAAAATGTGTAGGCACATGTAAACACCTATTGTATATCTACCTTGTTGTTTACTAACTATTGTATTTGCAAGTTATAGAAATTCTACCCTAGGGAATTTTATCAAAATGAAATTAAAACTCTGCCGGAATGAAACCACTGTTTCAAGTGCACTTTAAACAGTGTCTATCAACTTTAATACCAACCTTTTGCAAAAGTAAATGGTAGTTCGCACAGTGCCTTCGTGTTGTGCATGAAATTCTTCATTCTTTCACACCATTTACTGTGGCTATACTGTGTGGTTGATTTCCAATCACAATCTCTGCATGCTTCACAACAATATACAACAGCTAGACATCGTGAACTGAAAAAAGAAATCATGCACATGTAAGGCCAAATAAAAAAATAGGTGTGGTTCTGGTCACCCGACCGACCCTATTTTTTTCCTGCCGACCCTAGACGTTTTTTTCACCCAAAAAGGTAAAAAAAAAAATAGAAATAAAACGACCGACCCTAGTTTTTAAGGCCACTTTTGACTGACAAAGTTTAAGTAGATATCAGCGGCAAGATCGTAGTTATTTTGAAACTGTAAATCGGTACTATCATAGTTTATCAACTAGCAGAGTTTTTATTTACTTTATCGGAACGTTTTTATGAAGTATTTGATGAGAAGTTTTCGTGCAATCATAAATTCGGAACGAGTTCGGCGCGGACTGTCGTATCCGTATTTATTTCACATGTTATGTAATATTTCAGAGGCTTCAAAGCCTATTAAACTGTTGCAGAATGAATTTAAAGGAGACTTAAACCTCTTCTTTTACATCTGTTGTGAATAAAATAACGTCAAGAGTCAATGTGATATAAATAGCATATTGTCAGCTATATCGACACTTTACCGATCACATGGTTTGTTGACATCCTCAAAAGTTCTGACGGTTTATGAAATGTTCGAGATTATGATATGAAAATATAAATTTTGGTGAAAATACACCTTCTCTTTATAACTGTTAGGAATTTTCCACTTCATAACAACCTATTTATCAAGTCGCATAGTGTTAAGAACGATCGCCGCTTGAACTGAGACTAAAAATCGATCATCTTGGAACTTGGGGGGGGCACTCGATTCTCTGTGCTGGACATGTTCCGATCACAATGTTCTGGACAAGCGAATCGAATGGCTTGGAACAGGAAGTTCTTATATCAAAATGGACGTCGATTGTGTGATAATTACTTTCGAGAACGAATTTGTTGATAATGAAGATAAAACAATGAAATAACGACAGTAGAATACCAAAGGAACAATTAATGTGCAATAGAATTCGTAGTTGTAGTGACATACTTGTCAAAAATTATATATTAAAGCTTATGTTTTTTTTAAATGTTCCAATAATATGAAAGGGGGTCATGATTATCTGGCTCAAACATTTTGCCATATGAAATGAATTTTCCAAAGCAACTGAAGGACCGAGTTCGAGTTCTTATTTTTTTTTTAGATATTCAATATTTGGCAGACTTACTGACTTGCGTTAAACAAATCTTTTGATAAATGCATCGTTGTATGAAGAAATCAATAGCTTTAAAACGTTTTCTAAGTTTGCTTCAACTGGGATAAAGAATTTTCTTTATTATCTTAAAGAAAGCATTTATTAATATGTTACAAATTCAATAAATTCACATTTGTTTTCCTGCACCCATTACGTTTGACTCCATCTTTAATGGCAGACTGTCCACACTACACCACCTCTGAAGTCAGTACAGACAGAACAGATCCAGAACACTGTTCTCGGTCACTCGATTGTTGTACGGTACTGTGCAGGACGTCCAGGACAATGAATCGAGCGCCTCCTTGGACAAATCCTTAAGTATCCACACCCCTGTCGCTAAATCATTTTTAGGGTAAAAATGTGAGGATAATACATGGTTTTACATCATAGGTTACAATGTTAAGTATTGATTTAAAAAAAAAATTAAAAAATAAAATAAAAAAAATTCCCGACCTACCGACCCTATTTTTTTCAGAGGGGTGACCAGAACCACACCTATTTTTTTATTTGGCCTAATAACAAAACCAAATGTGTAATTAACAGCAAAAGTTATACTCAAGTCAAAAGAATTCATTAAAGTAAATAGTTGTCTTTTTGTGGTTGGATAAAAACTCAATGTCAAATTGCAGCACGTTGGAATATGTAGTGCCAGAGAAAAATGTAAATTTATAAAGAGACTCAATGTACACTTAATTTTTGCCTTCAAAAAAACAGGGCCAGCAAGATTAAAGTACTTTTACTTAACACTAATAACAAACAGGATATGAATAGGTCTCTGAACATTCACTCTATCTATTCTAAATGAAGTAATAAGCCTTAATCTAATATGTTGCTCTTCTTTCGATTTGTGAACAAACATGTTTTAAATAAAATAGTGCATACCCCGTATTGTACAGCATAAAATCATCAAACATGTACACCTTTCATATATTTCATTTACTTATATTTTGTTAACAAGATGTGTTTGTGAAACACTATGCCCCCGACAGCAACCATGTCTACCATACAACATGAATAATAAAATTGCAATCAGTAGAAATTAAGGTTAAATAATAATTTGTACTAAGCTCCATTAGATCTATTCACGTACAGAATATCAAGCCTCTTGCAATTGTAATTAACGAGCTAAAAGCAAAATCTAGATTTTTACCCTTTGACCCCAGTGACCTTGACCTTTGACCTGACCTTAATGAAATTTCAATAATGGTGTTCAGCTTTATATGATCAATATGCAGGCCAAATATCAAGGTCCTATCACATCTGGTTGGAAAAATATCACTAATGTTAAAGTTTTCAAATTTTCACTCAGTGACCTTGACCTTTGACCTGACCAAAATTTTTTTGGTGCATTTGTATTAAGCTTCATTAGATCTATTCATATATAGAATATCAAACCTCTAGCAATTGTTATTAATGAGCAATAACAAAATCTATATTTTGACCTTTTGACTTCTGTGACCTTGACCTTTGACCTGACCTTAGTGAAATTTGCATATGCTGTTCAGTTTCATATGACCAATATACAGGCCAAATATGAAGGTCCTATCACATCTGGTTGAAAAGATATAGGCAATGTTAAAGTTTTTGTTAAAGTTTTCAATTTTGCACTCGGTGACCTTGACCTTTGACCTGACCCAAATTTTTTTGGTGGATTTGTATTAAGCTCCATTAGATCTATTCACATATAGAATATCAAGCCTCTAGCAATTGTAATTAACGAGCTACTAGTATAGCAAAATCTATATTTTGACCTTTTGACCTGTGTGACCTTGACCTATGACCTGACCTTAGTGAAATTTGCATAATGCTGTTCAGTTTCATATGACCAATATACAGGCCAAATATGAAGGTCCTCTCACATCTGATTGAAAAGATATAGGCAATGTTAAAGTTTTTGTTAAAGTTTTCAATTTTGCACTCGGTGACCTTGACCTTTGACCTGACCCAAATTTTTTTTGGTGGATTTGTATTAAGCTCCATTAGATCTATTAACATATAGAATATCAAGCCTCTAGCAATTGTAATTAATGAGCTATAGCAAAATCTAGATTTTGACCTTTTGACCTCTGTGACCTT
>MJUU01062628.1:82838-95985 GCA_002080025.1 Modiolus philippinarum
AGCAATTGTAATTAATGAGCTATAGCACATTCTAGATTTTGACTTTATGACCTCTGTGACCTTGACCTTTGACCTGACCTTAGTGAAATTTGCATAATGCTGTTCAGTTTCATATGACCAATATACAGGCCAAATATGAAGGTCCTCTCACATCTGGTTGAAAAGTTATGAGCCAGGTTAAAGTTGCGGACAGACAGACAGACAGACAGGACAAAAACAATATGCCCCCGATCTAAAGATCCGGGGACATAAAAATAAACTTTTTAAATAAACGAGTAACCCAAATAGCTGCATCAAATAGAAATTTACAACAGGAATTTACAACTGATTTAAAGATGTGGAAATTAAATAAAAAGTGGAAATCGACCCCACTGTGACCTAGCAAAAAGTGTTCCTTGTGTAATGAAATCTTATCGATGTAACACATCATATACATTTGTATACAGTTTAATAACAAAATTTTCAATTGTTGTTGTATAAGTTTATATTTTTTGTTTGTTTGTTTAAAATATAACTTAATGAAACAGTCTTATAATATTTCTAAATCATTAAATGGAATGAGCTCACACCTGTATACCTGCTTCAATTTTAGAATAGCCGTATTTTAATATTTTCATGAAGATTATATTGTTTCATTAGCTATCATGGCTATAGCAACTTATGTTACATAAAATGACGAATTTGGATTTCTATCCTATATGTCAGTTTATGTTTTTTGCAAGCATTATTCTGACATTTTTTTTCTAGTTTCAAACCAAATGTTGTCCTCTAAAAGCTGCTTCGAATTTTCAAAACATTTGTTAGACATATTAGAATAGAAATAAATTATTGCTGTTGGGCTCTTAGAACATGGTCTGACCTCATTTTATACCAAGCTATCACTGGGTATATATTGAAAAATATAAGGTCTGCTCATGTTTTAATTCGCATATAGCCAGTTTGCAATAATCTTTTTCTGAACTCACCACCTCTGAAATAACTCTGCTGAAGCTCTTGTATGGCATGAGTAACATTCAAGTACTTTGACCTCATTGACTCCTGCAGCTGCCATTATTGATGTAATTACTTGTACTATGCGGAAACTCTGATATGGCACGAATAACATCCAAGGTTATATGTCTTCATTGGCTCCTTTATACACAATGTTATATATACATTTCCCAGGTTTGTTCTTTTTCATGAAATTTGTAAGTCTCTGTAAAAGTAATAATTAACATGATTAACAAATTCATCTTTATCATTTTTATCTGCAGACTCTTAAATTAAACAAGAGGCTCTCAAGAGCCTGTATCGCTCACCTGGGTCCTGCAGCACTATAATTCCCAATTGATGGTCCATCTATGGTGGTGTATGTACATAAAAATCAGAAACTTTTTATAAAATCTAATTAAAATTGTTCCAGCAGTTTCAGAGAAGATTTTTGAATGCAGTTTCCAAACTTAAGGGGCCTATGTTAATCTACGTTCCATGCTGGCAGCTATTTAACATAAAACTTTGAAGAGGGTCACATAAGGATTATCATATCAAAATTTTATTGAAATTGTTCAGGCAGTTTCAGAGAAGAAAATCTTTTTATGCATTCCCCACTGGGTCATATGTTTAACTAAGTTTTGCTACTGGTGGCCATGTCGGAAGACGGATCAGCACCAAAGTAACAAGCTTGGTCAAAATCTCACAAGTTTCATTTATGCAATGTTTAATTTGAATCACTTCAATGGTTTTCCATATGATACCTTTGTATGCATTTCCCCTTAAGGTCCAATTCATTACTGGCAGCCATGTTGGATGATGGATCAGCACTGAAGTAACAACACTTGGTCAGCGTCTCATAAGCAAAGTTTGGATAAAATCTATTAAAAGCAGTTCTCTAGAAGATCTTTTGTTAAATTAAGTTCACAGCTAGTGACACTTGGTCAGCACCTGACAGGCATCATTCATGTCATGTTTGATTTAAATCCATTCAGCAAATCTCTAGAAGATCTTTGTGTCCATTTCCCATAGGGTCCAATGCTGTCGGTCATGTAAGATGACAGATTGGCACCAAAGTAACAACACTTGGTCAGCACCTCATAAGCATCATTCATGCCAAGTTTGGTTCAAATTCATTCATTGGTTCTCAAGAAGAAGTTCTTTGTATGAATTTTATTATTAGGTCAAATGGTAAACTAAGTTCCCCGCTGGCGGCCATCTTGGAAGCAGTCGGAAAACTTGAACGTGTTCAATAAAATATAGTCCTTAACATGCTGAACATTTTTGCAATTTAAACTTGACCTCTATCTCAAAGGACAAAAAGTAAAAAATCACGAAAAATTTGACCAATAAAGGGCCACAACTCATATGTAGGTACTTGGATTTTCTTCTACATTTTTGCAATTCAAACTTAACCTCTATCTGTTATAGTTTTTTTAATAAAAAATAAAAAACATCAAAATTTTGAAATTTTTATGGAAAAAGGGCAATAACTCTTAGACGGGTCATTAGATTTTCTTCAAAATTTCAGCATGGGTAGATCTTCTCATGCTGATCATTTTTACTTCGTCAGATTTTTGATATCTGTAACGCTTTTTGAGTTATTTGCCAAAAACTGTAATTTACCCCCTATGTTCTATTTTTAGTAACGGCAGCCATGTTGTTTGACCTAAGACATACAAAATAACAAATTTAAAACTAGATACCCTAGTGATGATTCAATTAAAGTTTGCTTCAATTTGACCCAGTGGTTCAGTCAGGGAAACCACTGGTACAAGTGATTTTTAAATCACTGCTATAAGTAATTTAAGAGCTCTTTTACAAAATTCCAAATTATGTATAAAATCTAGAATTGCTCAGATGGTTTACTCATTTGATTTGTTGTAGCCATTCCATATAATGAAATAGCATGTGTGACATCTCTTAAGTATATGTTTGTAAAGAAATCAATGACATACTAAGAGAAATTCGAGATTTTGTGAAGAATTTTTTACTTTTAATGCCATTTTCAACACTGGTTTTTAATTATAAAACGAATTTTCTGACCACCAGTGATAATTTTCCTATGAACTTCAATCCTTCAACTTTATATTGAAGCATTAAAAAAGTGGTATTCTCAGTCAAAAAAACAGGTATTTGCAGGGCCTGAAGACAATTGGGGTCTACAGAAAAATATTACCTGTAATAGTGATTTTTCCTTAAAAATTTTTAAAAATCATTGTAAACAGTGATTAAAATTAAATCAGCACTCACATTGACTTGCATTATCTGATATTATTTAAAATTGACAAAATATGAATCTTCTGTATTTTATGACAAATTCTAGGCCATTTGCAGGACAAAGACAATGAGAATAGCCAAATTTAAGGGTGGAAAAACCCAAATAAATGTTTTCAGTGATTTTTATAATCACTTCATACAGTAATTTTAGCAGTAACTCAAGGGGAGCAAATCTTTCTTCTCATAGTTTTATGCAAAAACGTAACTTGTACAGGTGATTATAAAAATCACTTATTCCAGTAGTTCCCCTGACTGTGGTTTCAGAGGAGAAGATTTTTGAAAGTGAGATAATGACGGACGGACGACGGACCCCAAGTGATGGCAATAGCTCACCCTGGCATAGCCAGGTGAGCTAAAAACTGGATCTTGATCTTGTTTGGTTTACATCTTTTGAACATCACATTGCTAAGTTTCATTCCCTTATTTCTACTTTTGTCTTTAAAAAACATAACAGTGAATATGAGTTACCTTTGATGGATTGTAGCATTATAAATGATGTATAGTGCTGCCACACCTCTATCACACATTATCTACCAGAGTTAAATCACTGCATCTATAGGATTTTCCAGCCATAAACTCTAGGGCCCAATATTATCCTGTAATGAAGGGATATGGAGTAAATGCACATGAGACAAATTCTCTACAAATATATGGTAAGACCAAGCAACGGTTGACTTATACATTGTACCACTAAATTGGATACCAAACAAAATACAAATCTCCTGCTGATCTGTACTGTGGAAAGTCTCAAACCATGAATTTATGAACACATCAAAAACAGAACTGTATTTTTTAAATAACCATTTTTACAAAGTAACCAGTCTTGGTTACTTTCATTTTCTGTCATTTTTATGTATGCATTGTCTGGGCTCAATAAACTTTTCTTATCAATGTTGAAATCTAACATTTATTAGAATTAAATTTAAAGCAATAGTATTAGTGATGCCCCACCGGGAACCAAGGGATATTGAAGTGTGGGCAACAAGGAAAATGAAATACCTATTAAATAGCCATATATAACATGTATAACATATTCTAATCATGCCCACTCAAAAATCATCCAGACATTTTGTTTTATCAGTCAAGATTTTATCATACTTCAGTATTTCCGAGTTTTAATCCATTCAATGGGTTATTCCACTTGATAAAAAAAGCTTTTTTGACTTAAATACATTTAACATGTTAAAGTCAAATTGTAATGAAAATTTCTCACAGAAAAATAATTCTGGCTTCATATAATAGGGAGAAATGAGTTGTCTAATATCTTACATTTGTTATCCACTAGATCTGCTACATGTGCTAAGACAATCCTAAATATTTTACGAAAGTCTTAACTGAGTGTGTGAAATTAGCCATAGACCTTTAGACAATTTCTGTAAAATTGACCCCGGGCTACTTAATTGTCATTTCATTGCAAGACCAAATGTCTGTGACAAATTTGTTCTATAAAAAAATAATATAGTGACTTTGACATTTGGTCTGGGGTCTATGCAGGTTTACATTCTGGTAGACCTCATGTACATGTATATGATTCATTACATTTTAGTTTCAAACACTGCAGTCTATTACAGTACAGCAAGAAAATGACCATGATAAATCACTGTGATAGACATATCACTTTAAACTTTCAAATGACAATATCTTTTTTCCTGATTGATCTCTTCACATGATTTCTTTTGCATGCCAAGAGGTAGACTGCATCAATTTAAATGCAAAAGAAATCATATCATGTATATAGATCAAACAGGAAAGAAAATATACACATTTCACTAAGCAGAGTTATAAGTCTATTACATAGACCCTTTAGCGATAACTAAAGAGATACTTATATCATGTTAAATTGTTACTTGTCGACCAAAAAGTTAACTACTTACTAGTCGGATAGTCCCGCCAAAATCATTACGCAAAGTGAAAACCCGAGCTACTCCGAATAAAAGGACGGGACTGTAATCAGTATTTTATTTGCCTCAAAATTGGGCTTGCTTGATTATTTCCTTCACGCCATATCATTTCATTGAAGTATATTTAGAAAACCTTCGATTCACGTATTTTAATCTAAGATAAACTGATAGTGTAAATAATAATTGAAAAGACAAACTTTTCCAGAAAATATTTTCAAAAAACGGTAACGCTGCGTTATTTTTTTCTTGTTTCTTATTATGACGATGGTTTACAGTACATGTAAACTGACGTTCGATTCAAGCATACTCTTTGATTTCGACAGTCACAGCTGTTTTTGAGTGATTCTTTAATTCAGATACCAAAAATGACATCTAGACTGGAAATAAATTTTAATCGTCTTCTGATTAGATGTGAGAATATGGCTAAAGAGAGAAGTTTATGGGATTGGAGAATTGAAAAGGCAAGATAGGTGATCACTGGAGTGGAGGTGGTCATAACAGAGACATATAAAACACAGAAATTAGAAACTATGCGAAATCTCATATCATATCGCGGCCACTAACGGGAATTACAAAAAGTGGCTTGATAGCCAAAGTAAACATTAAAAATTACAAAAATATGTAAAATGAAGATAGAATAGCGAAATGACAACATCTTTTCTACATTTTACATGCATCAAAACATAAAAAATCATTTCCAGCAAAGCTTTATGCTGCAACCTTTGGATACGAATAGATGATTTGCCAATTACAGGAGTTCTTGGCAGTTCTAGTCAAATTTTGTGTTTTTTGGTCAGACCTTTAAAGGGAAATAACTCCTACACCGGACAAACAAACATTAAAAATGCACAATTGTTTTGAAGTATGGTCTTCGTGTATAGCCAGACTGGACAAAGTAATTCCCTACTCAATATTTATGATATTCTGCAGTAAGTTGGCACATTTTCTATTTTTTAAATACTTTCTTAGTCACTGAGAAGATCGTTCAAGTTTGTACAGCTGTTAATTTTTTTACTTGAAACAAGCAGGTACTTTAAAGAATGGTAAGCGCTATTTTGGATTTGGTTTTGAATTATGTTGCCAACTAAACGTCTGCTAAAGGTTAAACTATCATAACTTTTAATTAAAAATGATTTATATTTTGGTTGGTTTTCACAAGTAGGGAACCATTCTGTCCCCTTGAGATTTTTCAAAAAATTACCTCCCTTTCGGGTTTTGCTAAATTCATTCTGTTGATTGCAGAACTGGCAAATGGTCTATTGAATTTCAAAGACCATCTTTGACTCACGACTTCGAGGTTAACTGACAAAAAAAAACATGAAAATATGTAAAAGCGGAGAGTACATTGTAATTACCAATATGGCAATACCTTTACTACATCTTACAAGTATCAACACAAAAAAATCACTTCCAGCAAAAAGTTTTTTGATGCAACTTTTACATACCATTTGGGACTATTGGACATGAAAATGAATATTTCAAAGACCATCTGTGAATCGAGGTGAACTGACAAAAAAATCACAAAAATATGTAAAAACGAAGGGTGATTATCGAAAAGACAATACCTTTACTACATTTTACAACTATCAATACATAAAAAATCATTTCCAACAAAAAGTTTTTTGATGCTACTTTTGACATACCAAGAAAATGAATTTCAAAGACCATCTTCGAATCGAGGTTAACTGACAAAAAAAATAACAAAAATGTGTAAAAACGAAGGGTGATTACTGAAATAACAATACCTTTACTACATTTTACAAGTACCAAAACACCAAAAGTCATGTCCAGCAAAAAGTTTTATGCTGCAAAAACAGAAAATAATCTCCATTTGTGGTCTATGTTAGAACAAGCTATTCTCGCGATCTACGACACGATTTCAACACAGTTATACTTTTTCTAATACTAACTAACTAATAAGATGATTTTAAAACTGGCCAGAATAAAACAATATAAAATTAAATGTATAATTCTCAAATTTGTAACGAAACACTTCTTCCTCGCTTCAGTATCGTAAATAAAAACAATATGGCGGATGAGGCGTCTCATTGTATCTCGTAGGATCTCGTTGCCGTTTGCTAAAAAAATGCATTTACATGGGTTTAACGATAACCTCCCAATCTCTGTATTTAAATGTCTCTGGTCATAACAGTCTGAAATACTGTCAAGGTTTACCTGTCAACATGAAGGATGCAGTATATTTACTACCAAATAGGCTTGTTCGCGAATCCAATCAGTGATGTCACAAAATCAATTTTTTAGTTGGCAAAATTGTATTTCAACAATAACTTGCATTTTATAGCAATGGGACAGAATTTTATTCTTTAAATAACTTAATTACATACTACTACTAGTCCGATTTCGGATCTGTAAAATGCATAAAAAACCTCGAGATTTTCATATTTTTTCTACCGATTTACTTTTTAAAAATTTCCTCTGAATAATTTGAATTGTGTATTTCAAATATTTGGAAATTGTGAAAAATTTGAATGCTATACAAATACGTGAGTTAGATCAAATAAAAATTATCAAAAATAGAAAATTTTTATATCCTATCAACATGATCAAACTGCAAAATGTCTGCAATTCAGATAAAATGAAATTATAAAATTTCCTTTAAAAACAATTTCATACCAGGTAGTTGAAAATGACATTTTTATGACCCTAATTAATGCTGTGACATCACAACATCGAAATTTTTACCTGTGGAGCCTTTTGGCTGGCAAGAAATCGTTATCATTAATTAGGGTCATAAAAATGTCATTTCAGTTAACTCGTATGGTTTTGTTTTTAAAGGTAATTTGATCATTTCTTTTGATCTGAATAAAGTGAATTGAATACATTTTACAGTATAACAGGATATAAAAAAATTCGATATTTGATTATTTTTATTTGATCTAATTGACATATTTTTAAAGAACCGGTATTAAATTTTTTCATAATTTCCAAATATTTGAAATACACATTTCAAATTATTCAGAGGAAATTTAGAAAAAAATTAATTTTTAGAAAAAATATGAAAATCTCGAGGTTTATTATGCATTTTACAGATCCAAAATCGGACTGGTAAGTAAAAAGTTATTTAATAAAAAATAAAATTCTGTCCCATGGCTATATTATGCAATTTATTGCTGAAATGCAATTTTGCCAACCAAAAAAATGATTTTGTGACGTCACTGATTGGATTCACAAAACAAGCCTATAGATACGATTTCTTGAAAACCAAAAGGGTCCACAGGCAAAATTTTGGATGTTGTGACGTCACGGCGAATAAGCCTATACGGCACAGGAGTTGGAAATTTTATCAATATTTCATTTCAAGTTAATATATGAAACCCCACAAATTGAAGCAAACTTAGTAAAATCAGAGACCTATAATTATAGAGATTGGCGGATAAAGTGAAGAATATGAACACAATACTAGTACTACCAGTATTGTACAACACTAGTATAATATATGTGTACCAGTATTGTACAATTCTTGAAGATACTGGAAAATACTGGTTAACCAGTATTGCAGATACTGGAAGATACTGGAAAATACTGTTACAACTAGTATTGCAGATACTGGAAGATACTGGAAAATACTAGTATAACTAGTATTGCAGATACTGGAAGATACTTGAAAATACTAGTACAGCTAGTATTGCAGATACTGGAAGATTCTGGAAAATACTGGTACAACCAGTATTGCAGATACTAGAAGATACTGGAAAATACTGGCATTTCCGGTATTGTAGACACTTGTTTATTTTAGATTTTGGATACTACATGTTATGGGCTTTTCGTTTTGTTTTTGTTTTTATTTCAAAATAGATTCGAAAAAACATGAAATGATGAACCCAAAAGGTGAATCAATTAATTCCACAATGAGTAAAATTAAAAAGATCAATATATCAAATCAGTATAACATGAATTTTTATGGAATTTAAAAGGATTTTGAAATAAAATTATTTCAAAATCATGCAAAACTATATTATATACACTACTTATTTAGATTCCTAAAATGACGAAAGGACCTGCTAAATTCGATTATGAAATGACGAGAAAATATGCCTGCATGAAACAATTTTATACTTCTTGTAACCCTTCCAAAAACGATTTGCAACAGTTTGATTGACCAGTATTGTCACCCAAAATATATATACTTAAAATAAAAGAATTGTAAACAGTAACATTACTGGTTTATCCGGTTTTTGTTCACTATAAAATATCGTTAATACCAGTATTGTAAGTTTTACAATACTGGTAATACCAGTATTGTGAACAACACAATACTGGTACAACTAGTATTGTGAAAATATACAATACTGGTATTACCGGTATTGTGCCCAATACAATACTGGTACAACTAGTATTGTATATAGAACAATACTGGAAAAACTAGTATTGTTTTCAATACAATACTGGTACAACTTGTATTGTAAAAAATTACAATACTGGTATTTCCAGTATCGTGAAAATACAATACTGGTATAACTAGTATTGTAAAAACACAATACTGATACAACTAGTATTGTAAGAAACACAATACTGGTACAATTAGTATTGTTTTTTCACAATACTGGTATAACCAGTATTTTAAACAATGCAATTCTAGTAATTCCAGTATTGTTAAATACAATACTGGTATAAAATTTTCTACCAGTATTGTACAATACTGGTAGTACTAGTATTGTGTTCATATTCTTCACTTTATCCGAGATTGGCAACTCTACTATCACGCTATACTAATCACAACAAACATGATACAGCCACATCAGAACTTCTGTAACTACTTTTAATTTAGTTGACATATTTCTAAACCGAAAAGTGAATTGTTTTCCTTTATTATTTTATAGTATAGTTTAGAAAATTTGAATTAAAAATATTGATTAACAAAAAAGAAATTGACAAATAAAGCTGAGACTTCATGTGGAAATCTGACGACGAAGATCGTGGTGTGCCTTGTGTACTTTTGAAACTCCTCTTTTATTTCCGTGATTTTGGTGATAACTTATTTAAGTTGCACCCCTGACTGTTTACATTGTTGGCAGAGTTTAGATAGTTTTATTATGGTATTTTCATATACATTTGTATTAATGGGATATTAGCAACTTATTCTTGTGAAGTGGAAGTTTTATCGAAGACCGATGGCGGCGCGATTTCACAGGAATTCGTCATGTTGCCAATCTCTTTAATTATATGTTTCTGGTAAAGTACAGTACAGCCAGAGAATTACCATCATAAATCACTGTGATAGACGTATCACTCTAAATTTTCAAATGGCTATATCTTTTTTCCTGATTCATATACCCGCATAGTTTCTTTTGCATGTCAAGTGGTAGAAAGCATCACTCTAAATGCAAAAGAAATCATGTTTGAAGCTCAAACAGAATAAAAAATATACACATTTCACTAAGCAGAGTGATATGGCTATCACAGTGATTTATCACGGTAAGTCTCTGGCTGTACTATGGATAAAACCTTCTTCCTATATGTATTTGCATCCTGTAGTAGGAAAACTGCTATTTGTATCACATGATTTGTTTAAAACATACTTCAATTTAAAGCATGTTAAATAAAATGTGACGATTGTTGGCTATATTTACAGATATGTATAATGGCTATATACGTACATCTGAGGGTCGTACAGGGTGGTATTGTGCACGGGCTTAAAAGAAATAAAATGTAACAACATGAGGAACGAAAAATAAGAAATTGGCTTGCACTGTGCCTTTTTTCGGTTTGCATGAAACACAACAAATAACGACTCTCTAACACGTCGACCTGTGAAATAAAAAACAGCAAACATGCTGCACGAAAATAACCCTGTCCTGTTTCCCCATTGCATAATAATGTCTGATAAACATAACCCAGATTGTAATGAACTTTTTCATCATTTTGGCACTTTTGTACCTCATCAGACATTACCATTCAATTGCCTACATGATTTTATACTAAATTCATCTATTTTAACAGTTCCTTTTAACATGTTTAAACAAGTTTTAAGTTTATTTGTTCAGTACAAAATCAGTACTGGTTGTGTACCAGTTATCGCCATTTTCACACTTGATTTTGCATTTGAACTTCTTAAACTTGATCTAAACTTTTAATGATTTACATTGTAAAAATTTACCAAGTAATATGTTAACCAATCATGTGCAGTAATATAGTCATTTTAAAAAGTGTTGGTTTTCTCGACAAATTTTGCTGATGTGTGTACCAGTTATTGCCATCTTTCAAAATATGCATCAGTTTTTTTCAAATTGTTAAATGTACACTTTAATCCACTGAAGTACTCCAAAAAGGGATTAATTAGCTGAACCGAAATAGAGAATGAAAGGTCAGCCAATGCAATTTTCAGCTGAAAGTAGCATGATTTCTATCAATGCCAAATTCGCTCTATTTTGTTCACAATGACAAGAAAATAGAAGACCTTGACACAGCCTAATTCATCTTGATTTGACTATTTGAAGAGAAAGCAACATGGGCAGCATTTACAACCGCGCCGATTTAAGTAAAAACTTTCATCGATACCAATGAAGACAAATGTCATTTAAACCAGACACAATAAGAGAAAATACACATGCAGAACTTATTTTTCAGTTACAAGAAATAAACAAGCCGATTTTCGAGCTAATGGTTTATAAAAATGATATTCAAAATCAAGTTTGATCATAACAAATTATCAATGAAGCCCAAATCTGCACATTAGTTATATATAATCAGGTTACATTTGTAAGAAAATATGACAGGTTGTTAAATATGTTATTTACATACTATCATACGATTGCTGAATAGAACTTGATTGAATGAAAAAAAAAGAAAATAAAAAGAAAAGTCATTTGTTTTAAATATAATATGCTCCAATAAATTCTAGATAGTTTGTGTACATTTGCAGTGGGCCCATATTATTTTTTCCTCTTTTTGTATGGCGTTTCTGATAAATCGGTCTTTAAATTCTTAAGTATTGTTTCCTATACAAGGTTTTCATTGTCTCTGGTAGCAGAAAGTAATGTATAGCATAGTATTTACTTCATTAGATCAAACTCCATAAGAAATGGATAAAGATAACAAATCTAGATGTCTCCATAAGATATTTGTCAAGAATTTTATTTTGCTTTTTGTGACAAGCTCGTTCATATAGATCACATTCATTTGTTTCACATTCATGCCAGCATTATTCAAGATTTGAAGAGAGAACTGAGAGGGACTTCTGATTCAGGAAAATAAATGAACAAAAAAGTAGTTACAGAACTTGTTTTAAAAAATTAAAAGTTTTCATTTAGATTTTCATGAATTAAATACCATCAAACATGTCAAATGAAGAAACTCATGAAAAGTTGTTAATTTGACAACGGGAAGATCTAATTTCAATTAGATTGGTTGAATAGAATGCATATCAAGGTCACAAATCTGTGATGTGTAAACGAATGAAAGTTTATACTTAATCCTGTTAGGATGTATTTCCGGCAGAAAATATAGCTACATTTGTAACACCCCAAGTTCTCTAAATCTATTTTTTTAAATTATCACATGTGACCCCTACATAGCAATATATATTTTAAAGGGGCTCCCAAGGGATTTTATCACAGATTTCACTGTTTTTAAAGATTAAAACAAATTTCTTCAAAGAATGTATTTTTAGGATATTGTTGTCACTTCTGTACATAATCATGTAACCAATAGCTCAGTGAATATAACTTTTTTTCAGGTTGATAAATCCCAGTAACAACCTATATCAACTTATCTTGGTGCATTCAAAAGTGAGCACTTTGGTCCTCTATGTTCTCCTTATAGTATACTCGTATAAAATTTTACTGTGAACCTGACCAAAGTCATGTGCAATCTGGAATCACGTGAAAATTGATGATAACTTGTACTCGACTACTATAATCATGATAATCTTATTATACTTTCAACATTTTATTTTTCAGTATGTTGGTGCATTACAGGATCAATTATTACAGATAAAGAAGTCATCAATGTAATTATTTATTAGAACTATGATTATT
>MJUU01062628.1:113516-123598 GCA_002080025.1 Modiolus philippinarum
TGCAATTTTTCTAAATATGTCAAATCTTTATTTTTCATCTGATTTTGATGGGATTTTTTTCTTTGGATTCCTCTTGATCTAAGCTTTCAGTAATATGGCAACACATTTTGAGTAGCTTACCGTTTTTGAGCTACAAGGGGTCAAAGGGGCCAAAATTGCAATTTTTCTAAATATGTAAAATCTTTATTTTTCATCGGATTTCGATGGGATTTTTTTCTTTGGATTCCTCTTGATCTAAGCCTTCAGTAGTAGTTCAACAGATTTGGCATGACTCTTACTGTTTCTGAGCTACAAGGGGTCAAAGGGGCCAAAATTGCAATTTTTCTAAATATGTCAAATCTTTATTTTTCATCCGATTTCAATGGAATTTTTATCTTTGAATTTCTATGGATATAAAGTTTTAGTTGATAGTACATATTTGCAAAGCACTTTCGGTTTTTTTATCAGTAAGTGATCAAAAGGGTTGATTTTTCCCCTATTTTGTTTCCAGCTAATAACTGTGTCAAGCTTCTTTTTGTGTTCATCTAATTATTGTGTCAAGCTCTTTACTGTGTCCACATTCACTTTAAACTACTTTTGTTGAAATTTCAGTGGTCGACATGCTGCAGTCGTATTATGCTGTGCTCGGCGTAGCCCTTTATCCATACATTTAGAATATTTAACTTGTCTCCATTTTCTCGTGCTGTTAAATGGATGAAAGATGCAAAACACATCATACGTCTATTGAGGAGCACATTAGATACTTCATATCCAGAAATGTAGAAGTTGGTATATGTGGATTTAGCAGAGAAACTGATTTGTCACATAAAACCCAATTACAGTCACTTAAAACCTTGATTTTGACCTTAGGTCCCAAATTTTGACTTGAACATCGTAATTTTACTTCTTCCTTGTAAATGAATGAATCATAGATATTCTTTCAAATTAAATGCAAATGGTTGGGTTTCAGTTCATTTTTGCCAAGAGTAAATTACTGAAACTTTTTTTTTTTTCATTTCAGAAATTAGAAGAAAGTGTTAAACTTACAGATAGTAACTTTTCTAAACTGAAGAAAGAAAGTGATCGACTAGAGAAACATACACAGACTTGTAGCTGGTGGATATGGATTATGTTAGTTATTGTGACCTTGACCTTTTTATCCATGATTTTATTTATGAAATTATTTTCTAAAAAAGTGTGATGTACAGATAGGAATAATTATCACATATAGATTAGTGTGAATATATGCTAGGGAGAGGCAAAATTAAGAGAAATATAAAATGTGCAATACAAAGATTTGAATTGTGTATTACTCATGGCCACTTCTTCACTGCACAAATCTCTATTTTTGTGTCGCCTACACCCACATAGGGATCACTATCCTTTGTCTTGCATCCTTCTGTCCCCCCGTCCATCTGTCAACCCATCCTTCCGTCCCTCTGTATGGCCACAAAATTTTTAACATTATCCTCATCTCTTCCTAAACTGCTGGGAACTTTTCAACCAAACTTGAAAAAGTGCTTCAGTATATATATTGTAGATGTGCACCATGCATTTTGTTGTTCTCTAATTTTGTTTTATCCAGATTTCAAGCTATAATTGGACTTCCTCATTAGCTCACCTGACCCGAAGGGTCAGTGTGAGCTATTGCCATCACTTGGCGTCCGACGTCCATCGTCCGTCCGTCCGTCGTCTGTTAACTTTTCACATTTTCATCTTCTCCTCTGAAACCACTGAAGCAAATTCAACCAAACTTTACAGGAATGATGTACTAAAGGTCCTTGACAAAGAATACTCATTACGTTCCGATCCGATAAGAAACATGGCTGCCAGCGCGGAACTTAGGTTAACATTGGACCCTATGGGAAAATCATATTTATTTTCATCTTTTCCTCTGAAACCACTGAAGCAAATTCAACCAAACTTTACAGGAATGATGTACTGAAGGTCCTATACAAAGATTGCTCATTTCGTTCCGATCCGATAAAAACATGGCCGCCAGCGCGGAACTTAGGTTTAACATGGACCCTATGGGAAAAATCACATTTTATTCTTCTCCTCTGAAACCACTGAAGCAAATTCAACCAAACTTTACAGGAATGATGTACTAAAGGTCCTTGACAAAGAATACTCATTTTGTTCTGATCTGATAAAAAACATGGCCGCCAGCGCGGAATTTAGTTTAACATTGGACCCTATAGGAAATTCTCATTTTCATCTTTTCCTCTGAAACTGCTGAAGCAAATCCAACCAAACTTTACTGGTATGATGTATGGAAGGTTTTTCACAAAGATTGCTCATTTTTGAGTTTATGGTCTTCCAAGCGTTTAGATTTTATCTGCACTGAAGAGACATAAGTTGTCGAAATGCGCATATGCAGAATTTAAATTCACAGTAACTTCGGTATTTAGTCATTTGTTACCACTGGGTCGATGCCACTGCTGGTGGACTGTTAGTCCCCGAGGGTATTCACCAGCCCAGTAGTCAGTACTTATGTGCTGACCCGAAAGCCGATTCTACTTGGAACCTTACAATATCTAAATTTTGTAAATTTTATTGAAAACTAAGGAGTATCTCCCTCATGCAAAGCTCTGTCCTTAGCTAATTTTGGTTTTACATTTAAATCATATTGGTCATTTGTTCTCTATCAGTTTTAAACATCTTTGAGTTTATGGTCTTCCAAGCGTTTAGATTTTATCTGCACTGAAGAGACATAAGTTGTCGAAATGCGCATATGCAGAATTTAAATTCACAGTAACTTCGGTATTTAGTCATTTGTTCCGATTCGATGAAAAACATGGACCCTAGGGAGAAACATATTTTCAACATCTGCTCTGAAACTATAGAAGCAAATATAACTAAACTGTAATGAAATGATATGTGGAAGGTCCTTTACAAAGAATGCTAATTTTTATTCCGACTTGACAAAAAACATGGCCGTCAGCACAGAACAAGTTTAACATTGGCCCTATGGGAAATTCACATTTTCATTTTCTCATCATGTATGGAAGGTCCTTCACAAAGATTGCACATTTTTCATTCCGATTTGATAAAAACATGGCCGCCAGCACAGATTTTAGTTTTAACATTGGACCCTATGGGAAAAACATTATTTTCAATATCTGCTATGAAACTACATGTATTGAAGCAAATTTAAGTAAACTGTACTGAAATGATGAACAGAAGGTCCTTTACAAAGAACACTCTACGGCATCCACGTTGTAAACTTTCTTAAAACCCTAATAACTTTTAGAAGTAAATTACTCATATTACTTACAAGTTGATTTCTATAGATATGTAATACATATATTAATTACATTTGGTGTTTTGATGTATCTTGGTGGGTACATGCCAGTCTGCCACTTGTCAGTCGGTCTAGACCTCATTTGCACAGTTCAGTGACTTTGTAAATTTTGCAACAGTTTTACAAGTCAATTAGTAAGGCATGGTAATGCATAGACATACTATATTTTGTCTTTTGCTATATCTTAACAGGTGCATGCCAGTCTGACAATTGTCATGTAGCCTTGACCTCAATTTCATGGTCCATTGATTTTGATCAGTTCTTTACTTTAATACTTATTTCTCTCTACCTAAACACTGAGATTCATCATATTTGATTTATTGCTTCATCTAGGTTTGTGCATGCCAGTCTGACACGTGTCGTGTAGCCTTGACCTCAATTTCCTGGATGACTTTGAACACTTCCTTACTTTAATACTTATATTTGTGTAGCTAGAACACCTATATTTGGTCTATTGCTACATCAAAGTGGGTGTTTGTCTTGCACCTGTCGTATAGCCTTGACCTCAATTTCACTGATCATTTCTCTTTGACTAGAACACTCACAGGCATCTTATTTGATCTATTGCTACTTCTATTGCTACTTCTAGATGGGCACATTCCAGTCTGACACCGGTTATGGAGCCTTGACCTCAATTTCATGGTTCATTGACTTTGATCATTTCTCCGTAACTAGAACACTTACAGGCATCATTTTTGATTTATTGCTAAATCTGGGTTGTTGCATTCCTGTCTGACACCTGTCATGTAGCCTTGACCTCATTTTTACTTCAATTATTATTTCTCAGTAACTGGAAGTCCTAGAGGCTACAGATAGGTAAGTGCATGCCAGTCTGACAGCAGTCACAAAGCATTGACCTCAATGTCATGATTCATTGACTAATATTTTTTTTACTTTAATACTAAATTCTCTGTAATTAGACCACCTATAGGTATCATATTTGGTCTATTGTTACATCTATGTGGGTGCATGTCAGTCTGACACCTGTCATGTAGGCTTGACTTCATATATTGTCAAATATGCATATTCAGGAGAGACATTTCTGAGTCTACATCTGTTCTTTGAAATGGACAACCCACTTAGAATAAAACTGAAGACACAATATTCCATAGATGGTCCTTCCAAAAAGGGCAATCAGGCGGTCAGTATCTCAAGAAGACAGCCACAAGTGGTTAACAAAGATACTATGAAAACACATCCATAGATCTTCTCTACTAGCTAGTCCAATTACATGTAGTTCAAAAATAAGTCATGCTGTTCCTTTTGATGGTTCCTTCAAAAGGGATGTTTGATGGGTCAACTATATATGAAGTGTATGATGGATTGTCCTTCTTTTCTGCCTGAATCACTATCTCTGAAATGTAATCATCACACATTGAAGAGAAAGATATCAAATATTTCTTGCATGTTATTTAGATTAGTGATTTAGAACACAGCTTGACACCATTTAATAGTACATGTCTTGTTCAAAGATTTAAGTTCTCCTGACCAAATGAGTAACATGAAGGTGAGCTTTATAAATCACTGCAGTAATTTTTCATCTGTTTGCTATCAATTCATGAATTTTAATGGCCCACTTATCCGAAGAAGAGGGAGACATCATAGTTTTTGGTCTGTTTGTCTGGTATAACTAAATATCTTAAATATCGCATTTTTTCACATGACATTGTGTATTTGCTGTAGTAAAGCCAATCAACAGGTACCGGAATGTATTACCTTGAAACCTTAATGTCGACCTTGGCGTGTTCCTTATTATTTTATTTTTACAAACTTTAACTATTGATATATCTTTAAATGGAAATTGTCAGGGCTTTAATTCTTTTTAGCTTGTGTATTTCAAGTGGCAAGGACTTTCAGTGGTACCTTGTGGTCTTGACCTTTATATGTTTCTAATGTTTACCTTCCCTCAAGCTCACATTGCTATAGCCAGGGTAATCTTTTGCCATCGGTTGGTGTCCCTTGTCTGTAGTAAGCATTTTCATTCAAAAACCCCCCTGATAACTGGGCCATTGGAACGTACCCATTTGAAAATTGAATTCAGCAGGACTACACCCCAGATTGCTACCAGCCGGGAACATACTCACATTTGATCCTATAGAATAAACATATTAAAATCTTCCTTCCTGAAACTGTCAGTCCAACCAGAACCAAACTTAGTCAGAATAGACTCTTACCTCATCCAAACGGTTGCCACTGTGGAACATAGTTTAGCATTAGACCCACTACACAAGTCAACCCTAAAACCTTTTCATGGCAATTGCGGAAATGTTTCAGTTATTACATAAGATTAAAAGGAAAAGGGGGATTAAAAAGACTAGGCAATTAAGGGGGAAATGCCATCAAGTTTTCCTGAAAATGTGAATGTTTTGAAATTGAAGAATTAAGGTCTTCCACACTAGAGGATATTGGAAAAAGCGACGAACTGGTGGTATTTGAACATGTTATTACCAAAAAGGAATTCCAGTGTTTTCTCCATATAACTAGCAGGGAACAAGTCGTACAGTTCAGTCGAAAATCTAGTCAAAAACCACAAAATGATGATAATTATTATGATATAAAAAATGTAAACTCATTGAAGATCTTATGGTGGCTTTGAGTTGTTATTACTCCCCTTTAGGTCTTTGTCTCTTTGACACATTCCCAGTTTCCCTTCTTTTGTCTATCTCAGAAACTAATCATCCAATGAGAGACATGGGTCGGTTATCTCCCTGTACCAAGTAAGTTTAATATGGTAAAAGTGTAGATAATTTTTAATTTTAATATCAAAAGATGCTATTGATATGCTAAGTTATATCCACTTTGACCATATATAATAAACTTGGTACAAATCAAACTTAATCACAATGGTCTTTAGAACGTCCAATCTGAAACAGATGTCCGTTCGTCAGTATCTGATCGAAGATGGCCGATAGCTTAACACCAAAGCCTTTGAAAAAAGTATTCAAATGTCTTCTTTTTCAAAACTGTCAATCCATTAAGAACTAAAGTAAGTCACAATGATTCATAGATATGAAAAAGAAAGGAAATGGGGTAAATATAAAGGAGACAACATCCCATATCCAGGTTAAAACGACCCAAAACAAAGCATCTAGGGGTCACCGTACGGTCTTCAACACAGTGAGAAACCTCACACCATATAGGAGGGGGCCGATGGGTTTATTTCGTTCTCCGTGATCGGGGATTTCAATTCCCCGTGATTCGTTTTCCATTTCATTAATTTGTCGTGAATCAGTTATAGAACGTCGCCGTGAATCGTTCTTGATCAAATTGACAAAATGAATTTTCCGTGAACTGTGATTGGTCAGAATAAATTTTTCGTGATTCGTGATGAGACCCCCCCATCAGGCCCCTCATATAACAGGCCCTAAATGGCTCCAAAAGGGTAAAAAAGTGAATAAATCAATGGAAACAAACCACATCCAACAACTCAAATATCAAGAAACTAAAATTTCCTTTCAAAAATTATATCTTCATGTACTAGAGTATGTCCGATCGGTTTCCTTTTGTCTCACCTGCGATGAAAATAGTGGAAAGCGAGACGTAGGCGTGCAAAGTATGAAGATGGCAACGGCGTTTACACTAACTAAATCACACCCTATTACCGGCAATCCCATCTTCAGTGGCTATCACATCTGCAGATATGTAAACAAGTTTGCAGTGACAGACCGTAACTCTTTCGTTGTGTCATAATTTTGTTTATATCCCATTGAACCTTTCCGTTGTTTTTGCTATTTATTTTATATGTATAGGTTAGCATATGAGTCAAATATTACTGTATGAATTATCATAAATCGGGAGTTTTCGCTGAAAGTGCATTTTTAAAGATTATTACACGGGATCGTCCGAAAAATAGTTTAATTTGGCAATAATACGGAAATTAGCTTTAGTATTTTATTACATATAAAAAATATAGGTCTTTATTTATTATATATCAAAAACTGTCATTCATTTACCTCCTCATATGGACGAAATCGTCATTTTATTTCAGAGGTAACACTTTTTTTGGCTATCACAAACAACAGATATAGTTATCACTGACAACAGATTATAACTGGGAAGTGGCAATCCCGAACTCATATATTAATTATGCCATTTGATTATAACTAATCACATTTATCACTTTGGTGTCATGTTTTTCTTACATTTTAGGGCTGTGAACAATGTTCTGACCATAAACATTTTCAAAATAGTGTTGATAGAGTGCAGAATGTTCAGTTGTAAACAACTTGGTTTCATTCAAAAGTTATTGTGAGGATAGTAAAAAAATGAAACTTTAAAGGGCATAGTCCTAGAACCAACTATACCTTTGAGCTTAACTTAGACTTGGCGTGACTTTTGTTTTAAAGAACTAAAACCAAGTTTAAGACGCAACGTTATTTCTTAAAAATGTTATCATGGAGAAATCTTCGACGGAAACGGACGGAAAGACAGACAGAAGAACTCAAGAAGGGACGCATAACTCAGGTTTTTATACGCCCGTCTAATGACGGACGTATTATGGTATACCAATGTCCGATTGTCCGTCCGTCCGTTTCATATGTCGCGCTCTAACTTGACAACCCTTTGACCAATTCACTTCAAACTTTGTAGAAGTATTGGATATGATGGCCTCATGATCTGTATACTTTTTCGTGAAATTTCAATTTTTCTTGCAAGAGTCACGGGACTTTATTCGTCAATTTTAAGCCATATTTTCTACATGTCGCGCTCTAACCTGACAACCCTTTGGCCAATTCACTTCAAACTTTGTAGAGGTATTGGGTATGATGGCCTCACGATCTGTATACTTTTTTGTGAAATTTCGATTTTTCTTGCAAGAGTTATGGGACTTTATTCGTCAATTTTAAGGCAATTTTTACATGTCGCGCTCTAACTTGACAGCCCTATGGCCAATTCATTTCAAACTTTGTAGAGGTATTGGGTATGATGGCCTCACAATCTGTATACCTTTTCGTGAAATTTTTATTATCTTGCAAGAGTGATGGGACTTTATTGGTTAATTTTAAGGCAATTTTTTACATGTCGCGCTCTAACTTGACAGCCCTATGGCCTATTCATTTCAAACTTTGTAGAGGTATTGGGTATGATGGCCTCACAATCTGTATACCTTTTCATGAAATTTTGATTATCTTGCAAGAGTTATGGGACTTTATTGGTTAATTTTAAGACAATTTATTACATGTCGCGCTCTAACTGATAAGTACTTTGATCAGCTCACTTTAAACTTTGCAGATTAATTTCTTAAAGAGATATCAAGCTTAATTGGGCAGTTATAGGTGCTTCTGAATTGAGAACCCCTTACCTCAATCACTTAAAGTTTTGAAGGATGACGACGGGCGTATCATGCGACTTGGTGCAGCTGTTTATTACATTATACCCTACGACTTTGTGAGGCAGGGTATGAAAACCATAAAACCCTTAAAGGTTAAATGTTTGTTGACTCCTAGGTTATACGGCAGTGCGGTTAGTATTTCCCCATTTTGAATTACAGTTTTCCTCATTTTTTATTTATTTTCCTTCATTTCATTGTTTATCAGTACAAAAATTTCCCTTTTCTGAAATATTGAGAAAACGGGTTGACTGACTTCCAGGACTGACTTAGTTAGAAAAGTAAATACGAAGGATAGCTATGAATAGGGGTGAACAAGTATTCATACTCTTCCACCTTCTTTTTATCAACTTTAATAACCCACCCTCTGCAACCTCCAATTCAAATCTCACAACTTCTTTTTCCGAAATCTAAGCTTTCTTAATCTCCCGCGCCTGCCATCCTCCCACTTCTCAACACTGTATTAAATTCCTCTAATCATAACCCCCTCATCTCCCAAACCCCGTTTTTTATTTCCATCCAGTGCATTATATTGATGTATCCACGCTTAAATCACAAATGAGGGGCCTGATGGGGGGTCTCATCGCGAATCACGAAAAATTTATTCTGACCAATCACAGTTCACGGAAAATTCATTTTGTCAATTTGATCAAGAACGATTCACGGCGATGTTCTATAACGATTCACGACAAATTAATGAAATGGAAAACGAATCACGGGGAATTGATATCCCCGATCACGGAGAACGAAATAAACTCATCGGCCCCCTCACAAATGACTTCCGTACACCTTAAAAATGATATTTGCAAGAATTGAAATTAATCAGCGTGTTCTTGCTAAAAATTATATAGTATTAGTGCGACTTCTTCTTTTTTATTCCTTTTCGTATTTATGTTGCCGCAGACGTAAGCGGTATTGTTCTGTTTTCTTTATTTTTTATGTCACGCAAGACGAAGTCTTCTTCTTATTATTATCATCATTACTCTTCCTCCAATAAACTGAGGATTAAATATCTAAGAACTTTATTGCAGAATTTACCGGAACTTTGTATAAATGTTCAGTGAGATGAGAGGGATGAGTTCATTCCAAAAGTTGTCCGTCTGGCGTAAACTTTTCTTTGAAGATCTTCTCCTCTGAAACTACTGGGCCAATTGGAAACAAACCTGGCCACAATAGTCCTTAGGCGGTCCTTTACAAAGATGGCCGCCAGCGGGGAACACAGTTTTAACGCTAGACCCAATGGGAAAATACATTCAAATATATTCTCCTCTTCTGAAAGTGCGGAGTCAAGTAGAACCATACTTTGCCACAATAGTTCTTAGGTGGTCCCCTGCGAAAAAAAGATGTTTTTCAGGTCAGCGCTTTATCCAAATGGCAGCAAGCGGGGAACATAGTTTTAACATTGGACCCTATTGGAATACACATTAAGAGATCTCTTCCGAAACTACTGAGCCAATGGGAACCAAACTT
>MJUU01062628.1:135172-150985 GCA_002080025.1 Modiolus philippinarum
ATGTATATATGTATGTCGGTATGTTTGTTTCTTATATTTTACATGCCGACTTTAAATAAAACTTATTATTATTTACATGTAGTGTGCAAAATATTTCGGGGTTCAGTTACCAATGTTTTAGCAAGTGTCCAATATGGCTGCGCCCGCGCCCATGAATTTAGTTGTAAACAAATTTTTTGTTAGACTAATGCCTTTTAAACGACTTTACACATGCAGAAAGTTTAGTGCCATAAATTTTAACATTCCAGAAGCATTGGGTGAATTACCTGATATAGTCTTTACTGCATTTCGACTTGGCCCTGTAGGATGCTCTGTTGGCCAACAAAATTACAATAAATTTACCAGTGGCTATATAGACATAGACCTTCTTGTGAATCAAAATACCAAAAATGCAGTAGGAACTACAATTGGAACTCTTTTTGCAGAATCACTTATTGATATTAGAAACAAAAACAAGAATTATGAAAATGCAATAATTAAACTGACCAAGTATTTAGAGAAGAAAGGTAAAATTATGCAATGTACTAGTACATGTAATACAAAAGTAAGACAATAGACGAGTTTCCAATTGGTGAATTTTCCCGGAAAATTTTGACGTCACAATATAGATATTTGGACGTCACAATGTTAGGTGACGCAATTTACTCCGTTTGACCGGGTCCGGGTCAATCGGGGTAATTCATTCATAAAACCAAATTGGAAATTCATCTACAGGAGCAACCTGTGGAAGGGCCTCAAGAGGAAACTCACACTTCTTAAATTCGGGAAGGTCACAATAGATTCGAAAAATGACGAAAATGTCATATTTCATAAGTTCATGTTCAACTTAATTTTGTAAAACCTATAATGACACCTAGTGTCGTATGCTACATGTTATCCCATTGGTCATTCTTTGGATATGAAGATAAAGGTACAAATACAAATATTTATTGGTACGAACTCAATTACAATAATTGGTTAAGACCTATACAAATCTAATACAATTTACAATATGTATTATGACTTGTACATGTTTAACTACAAGGTAGAACTATTGTTGACGAATGAAACCAAAGGAACAAAATTAAGACATATTAGACTTTCTTATATCAACTAAGTTTTGAATAAATGATGAGAATAAGATTTCTTGGTATTCATAACTATTTTGATGAACTTTTCTTCGCTTAGGTTATAACAATTTATTTGTAAGATGGAAGACAACTTGGTAAGGAGTGTTTTTCTTTCATTTGAGTATCTAGGACAGTGCAAAATGAAATGATTTTCGTCTTCAACGGCAGAATTGTTACACATTTTACAAAGTTTGTCTTCTCTTTTAATATTATTATGCCTACCTTTTTCGATTTCTAAGGTGTGCGCACTTATCTTAATTTGGCGATGCATGTATCTAAATTTTAATATCAAATACAGTAAGTTGTATTCAAAAGTTGTACAGTGAAAAATATTGCTTTTTAGCTCACCTGGCTACGGTATGCCTGGGTGAGCTTTTGCCATCGCGGGTGTCCGTCATCCGTCTGTTGTGAACTTTTCATTTCAAAGATCTTCTCCACTGAAACAACTGAGCCAATTGGAACCGAACTTGGTCACAATAGTCCTTGGATGGTCCCCATTAAAAATTGTATCTGTCAGATCATCCAAGATGGCTGCCAGCAGGGAACATAATTTTAACATTGGGCCCTATGGAATAAATGTTCAAAGATCTTCTTCTCAGAAACTACCAGTCCAATTATTACCAAACTTAGACACAATGGTCATTAGATGGTCCCTTCCAAAAAAGGTATCCAGCAGGTGAGGGTGTCTGAGATTTCTAAATATTGCATTTTCAACGGTGTTTGATTTATTTTCTCACTTTTGTAGTCACTAACTACTATTTATTTACCACCAAGCCGTACTTTACATGCGACGTTCCTAAGCGACATCAATGAATACATTGCTTGGTAATTTCTGTCTTGTACCGGGAGGTACAAGACAAGGAAATCTCACACCGCTAAAAATAGGAACTGTTCTGTCTCGAAAGTGAGAACATAATTTTAACATTGAACCCTATGGAAAATACATTCAAAGATCTTCTTCTCATAAGAACCAAACTTAGGCACAAGGGTCCTTAGATGGTCCCATTTAAAAAAGGAATCGATCAGGTCCAAACCTTATCCAAGATGGCTGCCAGTTTAACATTTGACCCTATGGAAAAGACATTCAAAGATATTTTTCTCAGAAACTACCAGTCCAATTATAACCAAACTTAGGCACAATGGTCCTTAGATGGTCCCATTTTAAAAAGGTATCCAGCAGGTCCGTACTCTTCCAAGATGGCTGTCAGCAGGGAACATAGTTTTAACATTTGACCCTATGGAAAAGACATTCAAAGATACTCTTCTCAGAATTATAACCAAACTTAGGCACTATGGTCCTTAGATGGTCCCTTCCAAAAAAGGTATCCATTAGGTCAGTACCTCATCCAAGATGGCTGCCGACAGGGAACAGTTTTAAAATTGGACCTTATGTATTTTAAGGGGAACCCCTGTCCAAATTTTATTTGAATTATTGTCTGATATGGGTTGTAATAGATGGTGGAGCTCTCAGTTACCATGGAAACCAGAAAATTTTAGTAAAAAGTACTCTGCTAGATATTTATTTTTGATTACAGGAATATGTATAAGCTAAATCATGTAAATTACAAGGGGAACCCCTGCTTTTTTTTTTAAAGGGGGACTCTGAATATTTTAATTTCAGCAATATGTATTACTTTAATTGTAAGGGAACCAGAAAATTTTAGTAAAAAGTACTCTGCTAGATATTTATTTTTGATTACAGGAATATGTATAAGCTAAATTACAAGGGGAACCCCTGCCCATTTTTTTTAAAGGGGACTCTGAATATGCAATATGTATTACTTTAATTGTAAGGGGAACCCCTGCCCAAATTTTTTTTTAATGGTGTTCTGATATGGGTTTTAATGGATGGTGGAGCTTTTGGTTTCCATGGAAACCAAACAAGAAAACTGAAATTTTAGAAAAATAAGTACATGAAGCAATGTGAAGTATTCTGCTAAATTTTAAGTTTGCTTTCACTTGTTATTGTTAAAACACTGCAAAGAAAAGATAGGGAATATAAAATGGAGTCAAGAGCCAATAAAATGTTTGGGGGTATATTTTGGTCACGATAAGGAAAAGTGTAAGAGATTAAATTTAGAAAAATATTATCTGAAATCTGAGAAATTAGTAAATGAGTGGAAGAAAAGAAATCTGACTATGATTGGAAAAATTACAGTAGTAAAGTCATTGATTTTGCCAAATATTACCTATGTAGCTTCAGTTACCGACCTTGACAGTACCTATCTATCAAAGTTTAAAACAATTATTTATAAATTCATTTGGAACAAATAACAGGAAAAGGTTAAACGGAATACACTTTGTTTGGATTATGAAAAGGGGGGTTTGGAAATGATTGATATTGATAATTATATTGATGCAATTAGAATCGGCTGGGTCAAAAAATTAATTTACACAAATGACTGTAATGCAAATTGGAAAATAATACCAAAATACCGTTAATAAATTTGGGTCTAATTTCATAATTTCTAATATGAATTTTGATCTTATTAAAGGAGTTAAGGATGAACTACCAGATTTTTATTTACGAATCGTTAAAGCATGGATAAAAGCAAACCAATATGACAAACTAGAACCAACAAAAATGAAAGATATCAGGCAACAAATAATTTGGGGGAATAAATTCATTAAGTTTAGAGGGAAATCTTTGATATATCCAAATTGGATCAAAGACAATATAGTTTTTGTTAATGATCTAATCGATAATCAAGGTAGAATTTCCCAGGTTTATATAATGAATAAACTTTCAACTTTATCAAACTGGTTTTCGGAATATTCAAAACTGATTAAAGCAATCCCAGTGAAATGGGTTTCTGTTTTAAAACAAGAGGAATCTTTCAAAACCATAGTGCAAACAAATACAAAAGTATATTTGGAAGATATCAAAAAACAAAAATTTGATTTGGAGAAGATTTCTTTAAAAGAAATTTACAATATATTGAGGTTAAAAGTATATGAGAAACCATTAGAATTTACAAAATGGCAATTTCAGTTACAAATCGAAGATTGTTCTTTAAAATTAAAGTATACTTTGCATTTTATATTTACTGCCTTGTGGACAAACAAACTTAAACTCTTTCGATGGAAACTTCTACATTTTATTTTACGCTGTAAATACCTTTAAGAAAAATGGAAAGTCGCTGACAATAAAGAATGTAATATATGTAATGTAACAGAAGATTATGAACACTTTTTTATTACTTGCACCTATTATAGATTATTCTGGAAAAAATCAAAGACATTCTATGTAAATGTAAGATAGGATTACACATAATAGATATAAATTCCCTGGTATTTGGCTATAAAATTGATTGTAGAAAATATGATGGACTAAATCTCTTTTTAACAGTTGTATTATTTGAAATTTATAAATGCCATTATGTTTCAGACCTTAAAACAAAGAATATCAATGTTTTCGATTTATTTCAGAAAGAATTGAAAGAACAATTATATACATGTCCCGATAAAAAAATATTGGATGACCCGTTTATTAGGGATCTTCAAAAAATTTTAATTTCAAATTAAAGCGAATAGAGGGGGGAGTGAGGCATCCCTTAAAGACCAAGGACACCCGGACAACTTGAATCCAGTGCCAAATGAGCTGTTGTCTTGGTGTCCTTGGACTGTGGGGGGCGACAACTCTTATCGGTATCTTTATTTATCAAAATATATAAAGTAAAACTCAAATTCTGTGAATTAATATGAGATGTTGTATTGTACAATTAGAAGTTTTTGTTGTTACGATTTGTATCATCACACTAACAAAAATATAGTAAAATGTTATTAACATGTCTTNAAAATCACCAAATGTTAAATATTTGTGCTTAATAAAAATACAAATTAAATATAAAATGGAAAAATAATAACCAGTCTTTTGATTTTTCCTCTTTAAACTGACATCGATGGGTTATTCGAGCTTTGGCGATAATTAAATCACAACTACCAATATCTACTTCAATCGCTAATACACATCACAGGAAGTACTTATCCGTCATGTCTCCGGAGTTTAGTATTAATTTCTACCCGAGACAGACATGCTTTATCGCGCTACGGGTAGTCTCCTTTGATGTCGAACTTCGTTTCAAATCCCCGTTGTTATCTACATCCCTGGTTGTAATAAAGGTATCCAGGAGGACCACACCTCATCCAATATGGCTGTTAGCATTAAGATAGTTTATATTGGATTTAGGTCTCTGAAACCACTAATCCAATCACAAAAGTCCTCTGTGGCCCTCCAAATTTGCTTTTGGCATGTCTTCATCCAGTCTGAGGTGGCCTCGAGCAGCGAACATAGTTTAACATTGAACCTTACTGGAAATGCCTTATATCTATGTAAGTCATGGTCCAGGTGAGCGATACAGGCTCTTGTGAGCCTCTTGTTGTGACTTGTTTATCTACTTAATATTTTTATTCTGCATACCTTCTCAACTATCTGCTTAAACAAAATTAAGTTGCAGTATACATCATACGAAACAACAGGCAGATTTTCTTGATCAATGTGTCAAGTCCTATCATTAAAAGCAGCCTATCTACATACAGAAGGGCTTGACACCATTTATTATCAGGTGCATACAATGTAATGTAGCTCTCTACCCCAAAACATGTACATCCGAAGTACTAGGGATGAGTGTCGTCAATAAAATATTGTATCATGATATATCCATACAGCGTATCATGATATATATCTATAGGTATCGTTTTCTGATTTCTCAATTTGATTGCATTTTGAAATCTTCTTTTAACTACCGGTATTTTATGTGATAAAATAGTAAAATATTCCTTAGTGAGACAAGAGTGTTCATTTTCATGTAGCTAAATACATTTGTTTGTCCTTTTCCCGACTTTTCTATACCAAAATCAGAAAATTTCAAGACTTTAGGTGGAACTGATTCTGAAATTTTAGCAGAAATCAGAAAATGATGCGTATCGATAAGCTGGATTCCGTACCGATATATACCTATTTTGTTGAAAAATATTGCGATATGTCGATATTCCAGTGTATCTTTACACCCTACCAAGTACAGTGATGTGCCAGAACTTAATGTAAAAACATGGTTGACTTTCTTCTCCAGCATATTTTTGAAGACATTTAGACATTTGTACCGATTTGTCCTTGTCAATGTTTGAATACTGATTAATGATTATTACTAAAACTTTTCAAATTCAACTTGGTAACTGTTTTAGGGTTAGAAAAGAAACACGTACAATGATTTTTAATTGGTTTTGTCTCAAGGTTAGCAAATGACAATAACCAATCAGCTACCTAACAGATCTTTCAAAAACATTTTTTCCTCACTTACTGTGTGACGGGTGTTGTTAACCCTTCCGGAGCACCTGATGTCACTCTCAGTTTCACTGGAGTTCACGCTATTAGTGCCTTTGTTTTGAATGTTGTAATTTCTGTTTCTGTGCTTTGTGTCTGTCTATCGTCATTGTTTTTTGTGTCTAACATCATTGTTTTCTGTGTTCTCGTTTTTGCCCCGTCTTTGGACTTTGATTTTTGTATTTCACTCCTTTGTTCCTTCGGTATTCTACTGCTGTTGTTAGACACTAAAAAAGACAATAATTTTTACTAACTTACCTTGTTCCCATTTGACCTGTATACTCTTAAAATCTGCCAAGGGATACTTAAATAAAGGTTTTGTATGTAGTCAGCAGTGAAAGATTCCCATACGAGTTGAATTCTTTTATGGAGTTGCTGAACTGTCACTATATTATGTACAGAAGGACTCAGTTCTCAATGATTTGCAACATACATTTTCGATATTGTTCAAGTCTGGTGATTGTGCTGGCCAAGTTAAAGTTGAAATTGGTTCGTTAATTGTCTTAAACTCAACCACACATTTGGCAAGATGAATTGGTGCATTTTCGTCCTGGATTTTTGTCAGGGTAATGACAAACAACTACTTTCCAGTGTCCATAAGTTTAAATCTACACCTAGTGATACTTTTCTGCATTCACTTTCCCTTCTAAGAATGTTGAAAGTTCCTACACCTTGATCGGATATACATGTACATCCCCCACAGCATTGTACTTAAATGCTTCCCATGCTTTAGTTTATCAGTGATAATGGATGGAAATTTTTCAGGGTGTAAAATCGGTGATTATAAAACACGATTAACTGGCATTCTATTGGATAATAGTTTGATACCATATATATTGAACAGACACATTTTAATGCTATTTCAGTATTTGCTGCCCAACCAAGATGACAAACAATTTCGAAATATTTATCTGTTTTAGATTACCATGAAGAGTGTATTGCCAGAGGAATGGACAGAGCTATGGAACATGCAGAGGCTAACAATCACAATGTCACTGATACAACAGCTGCTGTTCTATTAGCTAGTCATATTCTCTCAGAACTCATTGATACAGATGATGGTTTGAAATATGTTGTAGGAGATGAATACAAGAAGAAGCAAGAGAATTGTCCATGTGGGTGTGAACATGCAGTAACATATGCCTCTACATTTATAGGTAAAAGAACTCAATTTTATCCACAACTTCATTAATGAACTGTCTCATTCCAAATATTTTAGTTCAGAATTTTTCATTTTTGTGTCGCCTGCTGTAAGCAGAGTCGACACATAGGGATTACTGTCTGTCGTCTAACGTCGTCGTCCTGCGTCGTCGTCGTCCTACGTCGTCGTCGTCCTGCGTCGTCTGTCGGTTTTTGAATCGCAACTCCTTCAAAACTACTTGTCCGATTCCAACCAAACTTTCAGGATATGTTGTTCACCTGGTGTAGTTGTGCACTTGATACTCGGAATTTTGATTTTACAGATTTTAGAGGTTCAATGAGCCAAAATTGCTCATTTGTGAGTCTGTCGGTTTTGAAGCCACAACTCCTTCAAAACTGCTAGATCAATTCCAACCAAACTTTCAGGATATGTTGTTCACCTGGTGTAGGTGTGCACCAGATACTTAGAATTTTGATTTTATAGATTTTAGAGGCTCGCGGAGCCAAAATTGCTCATTTGTGAGACTGTCAGTTTATGAATCCCCAACTCCTTTAAAACTGTTAGTCCAATTCCATCCAAACTTTCAGCATATTTTTATACCCCCGCTCCCCATAGGGGATAGGGGGTATACTGTTTTCAGTCTGTGTGCGTGCGTGTGTGTGGGGGTCCGTCCGTAACACATTTTCGTCGCATTTATCTCAGCAATGGTAAAAGGTACAGATCTGAAATTTTGTCACAAGCTTTGTATAATCATGCCATATTGTGGGATGCATTTTTGGACCAATCAGAATTCTACTTCCTGTTTACCAACGTTGGTCAATTTTGACACTTGTAGCATTATAGAGTGAATTTTCGTCAAAGTTTTCTCTGTAATGGTAAATGATACAAAGCTGTAATTTTATCAGAAGCTTCACATTGTCATGCCATATTGTTGGATTCGTTTTCTGACCTGTCGGGGTACCACTTCCTGTTTACCGACTTGGTCAATTTTAACACTTGAAGCATTGTAGAGTGAATTTTCGTCAAAGTTTTCTCAGTAATGGTAAATGATTCAAAGCTGAAATTTTGTCAGAAGCTTTGCATCATGGTCAAGCCATATCGTGGGATGCGTTTTCTGTCCTGTCGGATTACTACTTCCTGTTTACCGACTGGGTCAATTTTGACACTTGTAGCATTATAGAGTGAATTTTCGTCAAAGTTTTCTCTGTGATGGTAAATGATACAAAGCTGAAATTGTCAGAAGCTTTGCATGGTCATGCCATATTGTGAGCTGCGTTTTCTGACCTGTCGAGATACTACTTCCTGTTTACCGACTTGGTCAATTTTGACACTATAGAGTGAATTTCGTCAAAGTTTTCTCTTTGATGGTAAATGATACAAAGCTGAAATTTTGTCAGAAGCTTTGCATCATGGTCATGCCATATTGTGGGATTGGTTTTCTGACCTGTCGGGATACTACTTCCTGTTTACCGACTTGGTCAATTTTGACTTTTATAGCATGATATAGTGAATTTTCTCTTTAATGGTAAATGATACAAAGCTGAAATTTTGTCAGAAGCTTTGCATGGTCATGCCATATTGTGAGCTGCGTTTTCTGACCTGTCGAGATACTACTTCCTGTTTACCGACTTGGTCAATTTTGACACTATAGAGTGAATTTTCGTCAAAGTTTTCTCTTTGATGGTAAATGATACAAAGCTGAAATTTTGTCAGAAGCTTTGCATGGTCATGCCATATTGTGGGATGCGTAATATGTCTTGTCGGAATACTACTTTCTGTTTACCGAATTTGTCAATCTTTTTGCAATTGTGGCATAATGGAGTAATTTTTCGTCAAGGATTTCTCTACAATGTTTTATGATGCAGCTTTTAAATTTTGTCACAAGCTTTGTATAGTCCAGCCATATTGTGGGATGTGTTTTCAGACCAAGCGAGACACTACTTCCTGTTACTGACTTAGTCAATTTTGATGTTCACTTCTGTATTGGGTTCACTCACACTCTTGAATTTGCACTTATTGGCTGAAAGAGGGGGTATTTCTAGTGAGCTTGGGCTCACAGATCACTTGTTTCACCTGGTGTAGATGTGCACCTGATACTTAGATTTTTTTTTACATATTTTAGAGTTTCACAGACCCAAAGTTGTTCATTTTTATACCCCCCGCAAACAAAGTTTGGGGGGTATATAGGAATCACCCTGTCTGTCTGTCTGTCCGTCTGTCCGTCTGTCCACACTTCTCGTAAGCGCAACTCCTCTTAAACCACTTGAAGGATTTTGATGAAACTTTACACAAAGGAAGGACACTATTAGGAGATGTGCATGAAGAAATATAATTATTGTCCGAAACCAGGAAGGGGAGATAATTGGACTTTGACTATTCGTTGATTCCCCATGTATGGGTTACCTCGTAAGCGCAACTCCTCTTAAACCACTTGAAGGAATTTAATGAAACTTCACACAAAATAAGAATACTATTAGGAGATATGCATGAAGGAATATAATTAGTGTCAGAAACCAGGAAGGGGAAATAATCCCACTTTGACTTTTCGTTGATTCCCTATTTATGGGTTACCTTGTAAGCACAACTCCTCTTAAACCACTAGAAGGATTTTGATGAAACTTTACACAAAGGAAGGACACTATATGGAGATGTGCATGAAGAAATATAATTATTGTTCAAAACCAGGAAGGAAAATAATTGAACTTCTACTTTTCATTGATTCCCCATGTATGGGTTACCTCGTAAGCGCAACTCCTCTTAAACCACTTGGAAGAATTTAATGAAACTTTACACAAAGTAAGAACACTATATGGAGATGTGCATGAAGGAATATAANTCAAACAAGACTCCAAGTAGGCATACAACTGGTGTCATATTTATGATGATACCACACTTGGACCTCAAGTTTTCAGCAAACTATAGCCAAAGAGAATGAACAAAGTGACATTCGCAGAACAGGTGGATTATAGATTCCTTTGTTTCATTACAATAACTACATAGTTCTGTCTCTAACAGACCACACTTCATCAACTATTTGTATACAAAATTCTCAAATTTATCTTGTACTGAAATGACTGAAGTTTTGTACTTAGTATACTTTTAAAAGGAAGTTGATACAAAAAGTCCCAGTCTTCTATTTGGTTTATATTCAAATCATTCATCCACAAGAGGGCTGTCATAAATATTTTGAATCAATAATTTATAAAAAGGTTTGACAGCTTTCTGGTTGACACGCAGTAACAAAATATGTTTATTGCATATATATTCTAGTTTTTTTTTGTTTGATTTTCCTGTAAAATAACTAAAATCCATTCTCTGGGGATTGAGCGAATCAGGCTATGATATTCTAAAAATGTATATTCATATTGTATTTATCTTTCAGTTGTGGAAATGACAAAAAACCTCCATTTTCATGTATTAAATCATTAATAAAAATATATTTGATTTGACCCAATGTGGGAAAAAGACTGGGCTTCCACCTATTCTAATTCTCTCATTGTGCCAAATTGGTTGTGACAATATTTCATCTGGGGTTGTGGTCAGATTCTCCCTAAAAGATGCCCATACAGTGACAACATCTTTCCAAAAAGAATTAAAATTTTAACTTAGTCCTTTCATGGCACTTTGATTATAATACCAAAACTTGTCCCGTCCCAGGTCCTCCAAGACATTTGATAGCAATACCTTTCATGGAGCAAGGTTATCTGGGTCTAGAACTCTCTTGACCCAAGAAATTTTTAATGCATGAATTAATGACATGACACGAGGCATTTTAAGACTTCCCTCTTTATAATTACCAATTATAGTATTACGTTAACTTTATCTACTTTATTATCCCCCATAGAAAGTTAAAGGAAAATATCTTGAATAATTTTTTAATGTATGATGGAGGATCCTGGAATGAACAAAGGATGGTTGAACTAATATTGGTAGTGCCAATGTTTTAAGAACTGTAACTTTTCCTATCAGAGATATGTTTCTTAATGACTATTCATTTAGTATTTTTTTTATTTGTTCTATCTTTTGCACAAAATTATCTAGATATCTATATGGATTTTGTAGAGAAAAATGGATGCCTAATAGTTTAAATTCGCCAGAGTGATTCCACTTAATAGGTTTGGCTTTTTCCATCACTCGGCGTCCGTCGTCCGTCCGTCCGTTAACTTTTATTCAAAGATCTTCTCCTCTGAAACTACTGGACCAATACTAACCAAACTTGGCCTGAATCATCACCAGGGTATGCTCTTTCAAGTTTGTGATTTTAAACAACATGGCCGCTGTTACTAAAAATAGATTTTAGGGGGTAAATTGCCGTGTTTTGCAAATTACTCGAAAACCGTTACAGATACCAAGAATCTGACATGGTGGTAAAAATGATCAGCATGATGAGATCTACCCGCCCTGCATTTTGAAGAATATCCGATAATCCGTCTTGGAGTTATTGCCCCTTTTCCGTAAAAGTTTCGTTTTTGTCTCGCCCGCGACGAAAGGCGCGGAAAGCGAGATATATGTGTACAAAGTATGACGGCGACGGCGGCGGCGTTAACTTTCATGTTAAGTTTTTGTGATTAGGTCATTTTCTCAGTAACTATAAATGGTAGGTCAATGATAGTTGGTATATAGGTTGGTCTTGAGTAGTACATGACAGTCTGCTATATTGTTTTTGTCTGTAACCTCAATTTCACGGTCCAATGAACATGTTAAGTTTTTGTGCTTAGTTTAGTTTCTCAGTAACTATAAGTGGTAGATCAATGATATTTGGTATATAGGTTGGTCTTAGGTAGTACATGACAGTCTGTCATATGGCTTTTGTCCTTAGTGAGCATGTTAAGTTTTTGTGATTAGGTCATTATCTCAGTAACTATAAGTGGTAGGTAAATGATATTTGGTATATAGGTTGTTCTTAGGTAGTACATGACAGTCTGTCATATGGCTTTTGTCCTTGACCTCAATTTCACGGTTTAGTGAGCTTGTTAAGTTTTTGTGATTAGGTCATTTTCTCAGTAAGTGTAAGTGGTAGGTAAATGATATTTGGTATATAGGTTGGTCTTGAGTAGTACATGACAGTGTGCTATATGGTTTTTGTCTGTGACCTCAATTTCACGGTCCAATGAACTTGTTAAGTTTTTGTGCTTAGTTTAGTTAAGTGGTAGGTCAATGATATTTGGTATGTAGGTTGGTCTTAGATAGTACATGACAGTCTGTCATATGGCTTTTGTCCTTGACCTCAATTTAACGGTCTAGTGAGCATGTTAAGTTTTAGTGATTAGGTCATTTTCTCAGTAACTATAAGTGGTAGGTCAATGATATTTGGTCTTGGGTAGTACATGACAGTCTGCTATATGGTGTTTGTCTGTGACCTCAATTTCACGGCCCAGTGATCATGATAAGTTTCCCAGTATCTTTTAATGTAAGGTCAATAATATTTGGTATTTGGGTTCGTTTTAAATAGAACATAACAGCCTGCTGTTTAGCTTTAGCCCTTGACCTCATTTTCATGTTCTAATGAACATGTTTGGTTTTTCAGTATCTATCAGTGGTCACTGATATTTTTTTTTTTGGTGTTTCATGACAGTCTGCTCTATTGCCTTTGTCACTTACCCTAATTTCACAGTCTAGTGAACATGTTTAGTTTTCTGATTTAGCCAGATTGAGAATTCGCATCAATTTTGCGACCATGAAGGGACGGGCGAGACATCAATTTGGGTCCACACTTGTTTTGTTACTTTTAGTCTTATGTATTGAAAATGGTAGAAGATAGAAGTGCAGTTTAAATTACAAAAATGGTCAACATAGTAAGATCCACATGTCCTGCAATTTAAAAAAAAATCTGACGACCCACATAGGAGTTACGGCCCCCTTTTATTTTTTTACATTTTTACTTTTATTTCATAAACTGGACGAGATGGAGGTTAAATGTGAATTTGTTGAGCTTTTCCGGACTACAATTTCTACAATTGTCCAGCAAGTTAGCATCTTATCCAAGATGGTCGTCACTAGGAAACATAGTTTAACATAGGACCCTATGGGAAATGCATTCAAAGATCTTCTCCTCTGAAACCACTGAGCCAATGGGGACCAATTTTTGTCACAATAGTCCTAAGGTGGTTCCCTTTAAAGTTTGTGATTTTTGTGGTTGTACCTCATCCAAGATGGCCGCCAGTGGGGAACATAGTTCAACATAGGGACCCTATGGGAAATGCATCCAAAGATCTGCTCTGCTGAAACTACCCAACCAATTGGAACCAAACTTTGTCATAATAGCCCTTGAATAGCCCTTGGATGGTGTCCTTTAAAGTTTGTGATTTTTATGTTCGTACTTCATCCAAGATGGCCCCCAGCGTGGAACTTAGTTTAACATAGGAACCCTATGGGAAATGCATTCAAAGGTCTTTTATCCTGGAACCACTATAAGTCAATAGGAACCAAACTTGGATACAATTGTTCTTGGCTGGTCCCCTTTAAAGTTTGTGATTTTTATGTTCGTACCTCATCCAAGATGGCCACCAGCACGGGACATAGTTTAACATAGGACTCTTTGGGGAAATGTATTCAAACATCTTCTTCTCTGAAACTACTGAACCAATTGGAACCAAACCTTATCACAATAGTCTTTGGGTGGTCTCCTTGAAAGTTTGTGATTTTTACCTTCGTACCTCATCCAAGATGGCCCCAGCATGAAACACAAATTAATATAGGGACCCTATGGGAAATCCTTTCAAATGTCTTCTCCTCTGAACCTACAGAGGCAATTGGAACCAAACTTGGTTACAATAGTCTTTAGGAGGTCCCCTTGAGAGTTTGTGATTTTTATGTTCATACATCATTCAAGATGGCCGACAGCAGGGAACATAGTTTAACATAGGGACCCTATGGAAAATGCATCAAAAGATCTTCTCCTCTGAAAATACCAAGCCAAATTGAACCAAACTTGGTCACAATAGTCCTTGGGTGGTCCCCTTTAAAGTATGTGATTTTTACGTTCTTACCTCATCCAAGATGGCCGCCAGCGTGGAACATAATTTAACATAGGAGACCCTATGGGAAATGCATTCAAATATCTTCTCCTCTGAACCTACTGAGCCAATTGGAACCAAACTTAGTTACAATTGTCTTTTGGTGGTCCCTTTCAAAGTTTGTAATTTTTATGTTTGCACCTCATCCAAGATTGAAAATGTAACATCTGGTGAACTGATTTATAGTATGAATGGGTGGTCTATTGGTGACAATGAATAAAACCAGTCACCAGGTGAGCGATACAGGCTCATGTGAGCCTCTAGTTTGTTTGGAGTTCCTCACTACAGCCCTTTCTAGTAAATTAGTAATTAAATGAAGAAATTAGTTGAAAATTAAACATTTTATCATGAGAAAAAACATAAACCGTATATTAACAGTGATATATAGTATTAGGAATTAATTTAGTCATATACATATTTGTCTCTGGATTTATTTATGAAATACAAATTTATACAAGTATATCTTACTTACAGTTATAGATTTATGATATGGAACTTTGACTATTTTATCTTTAAAGAACTTTATCAACATGGAAAGGAAGGAAAATTTGGGTTTTGGGATATTTTTCATAAGGGGAATAATAGGTGATCAAACTGCAATTGAATGTACCATGATACATGAGCTTGCACTTACTTGTCAGATTGAATGTAGATTTTGAGGTAGATTATTTTATGATGCTTTATTCAATTTTTCCCTTGTTTACATATGGATAAATTAAAAATAAGGAAGTATTAACTGTCGGGGTTTAGCATCAGATAAAATAAAGCGTCAAGATATTTTTTAAAGTGCAGAGAAACTTATGATATTTCTTTACTGGTTGACACGCACTGCAAGAAAGAACTTGATAACTATTGGACGTCAGAATGGGGGTATAAAGCTAAGTTTTGCTCACACACAACAAGTAGTAGAGGAGTTGCTATTTTATTTAGAAATTCATTTCAGTTTGATATTCTAAATGCAATATATGATGATATGGGCAATTTCTTGATGTTAAGTTTAAAAATTCATGATTATCAGTTTATCTTGGCAGTAATATATGGTCCAAATAATGATAGTCCTGGATTTTTCAGAAAAATACAGCAAAATATTGAACGTCTTGGGAATACATCTGTAATAATTAGTGGTGATTGGAATGTACCACAAGATTATATGAAAGACACTTTAAATCATGTCAATAAAAATAATGAAAAGTCGCAAAAACAAATCCATCTTATAATGGAAGT
>MJUU01062628.1:169299-181776 GCA_002080025.1 Modiolus philippinarum
CACTACTTCCTGTTTACCGACTTTGTGCGTTTTTTACTCACTTTTTCAAAATTTTCACTTTTTCGTCGCATTTTTCTCAGCAACCATGCATGACAGCCACTTGATATTTGGTATGGTGCTTCAGTATGGGGTCCCATACTGCGCCTTTCCTTTTCGGCTATTTGGAATCACTATTTCCTGTTTAACGACTTTATGCGTTTTTACTCGCTTTTTCAAAATTGTGACCTTTTTGTCGCATTTTTCTCAGTAACCATGCATGACAGCCACTTGGTATTCGGTATGGTGCTTCAGTATAGATTCCCGTACTGCGCCTCCCCTTTTGGGCCATATTGAAACACTACTTCCTGTTAACCGACTTTGTGCGTTTATTAGTTGCTTTTTCAAATTGTGACTTTTTGGTCACATTCTTCTCAGCAATCATGCATGACAGCCACTTGATATTTGGTATGGTGCTTCAGTATAGGGTCCTATACTGCACCTCCCCTTTTCGGCCATATGGAATCACCACTTCCTGTTTACTGACTTTGTGCCTTTTTACTTTGATTTTCAAAATTGTGACTTTTTTGTTACATTTTTCTGAGCAACCACACATGACAGCTACTCGATATTTAATATGGTGCTTCAGTATTATGTCCCATACTGCACCTCCCCGATTTGGCCATATTGTATCATTTCTTCCTGTTTACCGACTTTGTGCCTTTTTTACTTGCTTTTTCAAAATTGTGACTTTTTCGTCACATTTTTCTCAGCAACCACGCATGACAGCCACTTGATATTTGGTATGGTGTTTCAGTATGGGGTCCCGTACTGCGCTTCCCCTTTTCGGCCATATTGAATCACTACTTCCTGTTTACCGACTTTGTGCGTTTTTTACTCGCTTTTTCAAAATTTTCACTTTTTCGTTGCATTTTTCTCAACAACCAAGCATGACAGCCACTGGATATTTGGTATGGTGCTTCAGTATGGGGTCCTATACTGCGCCTCCCCTTTTAGGCCATATGGAATCACCACTTCCTGTTTACCGACTTTGTGCCTTTTTACTTTCATTTTCAAAATTTTTTGTTACATTTTTCTGAGCAACCACACATGACAGCTACTTGATATTTAATATGGTGCTTCAGTATTATGTCCCATACTGCACCTCCCCGTTTTGGCCATATCGAATCATTTCTTCCTGTTTACCGACTTTGTCCCTTTTTTGCTTGCTTTTTCAAAATTGTGACTTTTTTCACATTTTTCTGAGCAACCATGAGTGACAGCCACTTGATATTTGGTATGGTGCTTCATTATTGGTTCCCATACTGCGCCTCCCCTTTTCGGCTATTTGGAATTACTTTCCTGTTTACCGACTTTATGCGTTTTTACTCGCTTTTTCAAAATTGTGACTTTTTTGTCACATTTTTCTCAGTAACCATGCATTACAGCCACTTGATATTTGGTATTGTGCTTCAGTATGGATTCCCATACTGCACCTCCCCTTTTGGGCAATATTGAATCACTACTTCCTGTTAACCGACTTTGTGCGTTTATTACTTTCTTTTTCAAATTGTGACTTTTTTGGTCACATTATTCTCAGCAACCATGCATGACAGCTACTTGATATTTGGTGTGGTGCTTCAGTATAGGGTCCTATACTGCACCTCCCCTTTTCGGCCATAAGGAATCACCACTTCCTGTTTACTGACTTTTTGCCTTTTAACTTTGATTTTCAAAATAGTGACTTTTTGTTACATTTTTCCGAGCAACCACACATGACATTCACTTGATATTTAATATGGTGCTTCAGTATTATGTCCCATACTGCGCCTTTCCTTTTCGGCTAGTTGGAATCACTATTTCCTGTTTAACGATTTTATGCGTTTTTACTCGCTTTTTCAAAATTGTGACCTTTTTGTCGCATTTTTCTCAGTAACCATGCATGACAGTCACTTGGTATTCGGTATGGTGTTTCAGTGTGGATTCCCATACTCCCCTCCCCCTTTTTGGCCATACTGAATCACTACTTCCTGTTAACCGACTTTGTGCGTTTATAACTTGCATTTTCAAAATTGTGACTTTTTCGTCACATTTTTCTCAGTTACCACGCTTGACAGCCACTTGATATTTGGTATGGTGCTTCAGTATGGGGTCTCGTACTGTGCTTCCCCTTTTTCGGCCATATTGAATCACTACTTCCTGTTTACCGACTTTGTGCGTTTTTACTCTCTTTTTCAAAATTTTCACTTTTTCGTCGCATTTTTCTCAGCAACCATGCATGACAGCCACTTGATATGGTGCTTCAGTATAGGGTCCTATACTGCGCCTCCCCTTTTCGGCCATATGGAATCACCACTTCCTGTTTACTGACTTTGTGCCTTTTTACTTTGATTTTCAAAATAGTGACTTTTTCTGTTACATTTTTCTGAGCAACCACACATGACAGCCACTTGATATTTAATATGGTGCTTCAGTATTATGTCCAATACTGCACCTCCCCGTTTTGGCCATATTGAATCATTCCTTCCTGTTACCGACTTTGTGCCTTTTTTACTTGCTTTTTCAAAATTGTGACTTTTTCGTCACATTTTTCTGAGCAACCACGCATGACAGCAACTTGATATTTGGTATGGTGGTTCAGTATTGGGTCCTATACTGTGCCTCCCGTGTAAGGTCATATCGAATCATCGCTTCCTGTTTACCGGTTTAGTGGTTTTTGTTCTCGCTTAATTTGCATCTTGATCTTTCCTGCAACTGTGTAAATGCTTGTATTGTGTCCACACTTGTACTGTGTCAACACCTCTATTGTGTCCACACACACTTAATTTTGCACTTTCCATAATATTTGTTTTGTTTNTGGCCAATTGGAATCACACTTGGTCACAATGGACCTTAGTTTGTCCCCTTCTTAAAATGTGTCTGGCTTGTCTGAACAGATTCAAGACTGGCATTCAACATTGGTATTATTATTTTTGACTGTATTTGTCAGCAATGGACCAGGTGAGCGATACAGGCTCTTGAGAGCCTCTTGTTTGATGTAGCCATAGTATTCTGTACGTCAGCATAAATTAGGAGATCCTTATATATTAAAAGGCATATGTGTTGCCATCTTTTTTGTTGAATAAACAAATAAAGCTAAAGGGATATGGAGTAAATGTACATGGGACAAAATCCCTATTAATACATGGTAAGATTAAACAAATGGAACAAGGCTTGCACTGTTGTTCTTCATCTTGAAGTCACCATGAGACCTTCAAAAAGGAGCAAATGCTCTTACATGATAGTAAGTTCAAGACGGCCCCTAGCACCAGTTTAAGCGGAATTCACTTGCTAAATGTTGAACAACGCCTTATCCATCCCCTCTTTTACATAGTTTTGGATGCATGTGGGGTTGTCAACAAGCATAACATGTCGGGTAAAGTACTCTTACAAGCACTGTCATCCGTTGCCGGACAAAGGGACAAACGGACAATACAACAGATAAACGATCACAGGGCGCTCATCAAGTTGTTTGTAAGAAAACTTGGCAAGTAAAATTTGGAGATGTGGGCAATATATATATATACAGATGGCCAGAAAGTACTTTAATTTTTAGCTCATCTCACGAAGAGAGTGGCGGGGGGAGGCTTATGTGATACCCCTAGATTCCGCGTCGGCGTCCGTGCCCGGAAAGGTCCATTCCTGCCTTCTGAAATGACCCACATCAACCATATTGGCATGTGTGATGCATTTTGGGATAACGACTGGAATGCATGCTTCCGATGCTGTCTCTGACCTACATTTTACGCATAAGCGACTTGGTTAAATAGAATGGTTAAAGTCCATTCCCGCTTACTGGCATGGCCCACATCAACCATATTGGTATGTATGATGCATTTTGGGATGACAACAACAATGCATGCTTCGGATGCTGTCTCTGAACCACATTTTACGCATGAGCGACTTGGTTAGGTAGAATGGTTAAAGTCCATTCCTGCTTACTGACATGGCCCACATCAACCATACTTGTATGTATGATTAATTTTGGGATGACAACAACAATGCATGCTTCGGATGCTGTCTCTGACCTAAATTTAATGCATGATCGAGTTGGTAAGGTAGAATGGTTGAAGTTAATTCCCCCTTACTGAAATGTCCCACATTAACTATATTGGTATGTATGACGCATTTTGGGATGAAAACAATGCATGCTTCGGATGCTGTCTGTGACCTACATTTTACGCATGAGCGATTTGGTTAGGTAGAATGGTTAAAGTCTATTCCCGCTTACTGAAATGGCCCATATCAACCATATTGGTATATATGATGCATTTTGGGATGACAACAACAATGCATGCTTCAGATGCTTTCTGTGACCTACATTTTATGCATGAGCGATTTTGGTTAGGAAGAATGATTAAAGTCTATTCCCGCTTACTTACATGGCCCAAATCAACCATATTGGTATGTATGATGCTTTTTGGGATGACAACAACAATTGATGTTTCGGATGCTGTCTCTGACCTACATTTTACGCATGAGCGACTTGGTTAGGTAGAATGGTTAAAGTCCATTCCTGCTTACTGACATGGCCCACATCAACCATAATTGTATGCATGATGCATTTTGAGATGTCAACAACAATGCAAGCTTCAGATGCTGTCTCTGACCTACATTTTATGCATGAGCGAGTTGGTTTGGTAGAATGGTTGAAGTCCATTCCCCCTTACTGACATGTCCCACATTAACCATATTGGTATATATGACTCATTTTAGGATGACAACAACAATACATGCTTCGGATGCTGTCTGTGACCTACAATTTGTGCATGAGCGATTTGGTTAGGTAGAATGGTTAAAGTCTATATCCGCTTACTGACATGGCCCACATCACCCATATTGGTATTTATGATACATTTTGGGATGACAACAACAATGCATGCTTCAGATTGCCACGCTCCATGCAGTATAAAGATCCCTTCTTTACTCCTCTAAAGAGAGCAGACGCATTGGGTGTCGTATAGAAGGCTAAATTTCCTGCCCCTACCCATTTCTCCCCTTTTCAGTGGCAATCAAAAGTCGTTGTCCCGGTTGTCCCTTCCTCCTTTATTTTTTTCTTCTTTTACCTACAATTTTTATTAGCTCACCTGGCCTAAAAGGCCATGTGAGCTTTTGCCATCGCTATGCGTCCGTCGTCCGTCGTCTGTCCGTCTGTCTGTCAACAATTTCAAAAATCTTCTCCTCTGAAACCACTGGGCCAAATGTAACCAAACTTTGCCTGAATCATCACCAGAGTATGGCTTCTCAAAATTGTGTTCGATTAGGCGGTAGGTCAAACAACATGGCCGCCGTTGCTAAAAATAGAACATAAGGGTAAATTGCAGTTTTTGGCCAATAACTCGAAAACCGTTACAGATATCAAAAATCTGACATGGGGTAAAAGTGATCAACATAGCAAGATCTACCTGCTCTGCAATTTTGAAGAAAATCCGAAAACCCGTCTTGGAGTTATTGCCCTTTTTCCGTAAAATTTTTAAAANATTTTGGGATGACAACAACAATGCATGCTTTGGATGCTGTCTGTGACCTACAATTTGTGCATGAGCGATTTGGTTAGGTAGAATGGTTAAAGTCTATATCCGCTTACTGACATGGCCCACATCACCCATATTGGACCTAAATTTAATGCATGAGCGAGTTGGTAAGGTAGAATGGTTGAAGTTAATTCCCCCTTACTGAAATGTCCCACATTAACTATATTGGTATGTATGACGCATTTTGGAATGAAAACAACAATGCATGCTTCGGATGCTGTCTGTGACCTACATTTTACGCATGAGCGATTTGGTTAGGTAGAATGGTTAAAGTCTATTCCCGCTTACTGACATGGCCCACATCAACCATATTGGTATATATGATGCATTTTGGGATGACAACAACAATGCATGCTTCAGATGCTGTCTGTGACCTACATTTTACGCATGAGCGATTTTGGTTAGGAAGAATGATTAAAGTCTATTCCCGCTTACTTACATGGCCCAAATCAACCATATTGGTATGTATGATGCTCTTTGGGATGACAACAACAATTGAGGTTTCGGATGCTGTCTCTGACCTACATTTTACGCATGAGCGACTTGTTTAGGTAGAATGGTTAAAGTCCATTCCTGCTTACTGACATGGCCCACATCAACCATAATTGTATGCATGATGCATTTTGAGATGTCAACAACAATGCAAGCTTCAGATGCTGTCTCTGACCTACATTTTATGCATGAGCGAGTTGGTTTGGTAGAATGGTTGAAGTCCATTCCCCCTTACTGACATGTCCCACATTAACCATATTGGTATATATGACTCATTGTAGGATGACAACAACAATGCATGCTTCGGATGCTGTCTGTGACCTACAATTTGTGCATGAGCGATTTGGTTAGGTAGAATGGTTAAAGTCTATATCCGCTTACTGACATGGCCCACATCACCCATATTGGTATTTATGATACATTTTAGGATGACAACAACAATGCATGCTTCAGATTTCCACGCTCCATGCAGTATAAAGATCCCTTCTTTACTCCTCTAAAGAGAGCAGACGCATTGGGTGTCGTATAGAAGGGTAAATTTCCTGCCCCTACCCATTTCTCCCCTTTTCAGTGGCAATGAAAATCGTTGTCCCGGTTGTCCCTTCCTCCTTTATTTTTTTCTTCTTTTACCTACAATTTTTATTAATTGATTAACTTGTTCTCCTCCTGATATAGCTGAAATATTGCTCATTATTGGACGCTAAATTCTAACTAATCAATCAATCGATCATGCTTCAGATGCTTTCTGTGACCTACATTTTACGCATGAGCGATTTGGTTAGGAAGAATGTTTAAAATTTATTTCCGCTTACTTACATGGCCCACATCAACCATATTGGTATGTATAATGCATTTTGGGATGCATGCTTCGGATGCTGTCTCTGACAGACATTTTACGCATCAGCGACTTGGTTAAATAGAATGGTTTAAGTTCATTCCCACTTACTGACATGTCCCTTAGCAACCATATTGGTATGTATGATGCAATTTGGGATGACAACAACAATGCATGCTTCGGATGCAGTTTGTAAACTACAATCTATGCATGACTGAATCTGTTAAAAAGAATGATTAAAGTCCGTTCCTGTTTACTGACATGTCCAACTTGTGACAATGCTGCGCAACGAGGTGAGCTTAGCAGGCTGTGACTGCTTTCTATGTTTTACAAAACAAGAAAGCCAAATTTTGAATTTTGATAGTGCATTCAGATGAGAAATTCTCACATGAACAAATACACCATAACTGAAAAAATATGCAGAGCATACACCTCAAGTATGGGGAATCTTTTTTACGGACTCCCAAGTAAGAAAATACAAAAATACCGAAGATGCAAACTCCATGGTAACATACCATTCCTTGATTAAATGGCTGTCTGTATAATTCAAATTCAAGCCGTTTTGATGGTTTGTTGTTTAATATTACCACTGCCTATACTCAGAGTCATCCAGTTGTTCATTGCTGGGCAGCTAGAACTGGATTTTGAAAAGTTATTGTCCTTAGCTATATTTGATATTACTGATTATTCGGATTTCGTTAAGTTTTATGCATTTTAACATTTTTTGAAATAATACCTGTGGTAACTCACAGTAACTGTCAATATTTCAAATTGTTGAAAAATTTTTACAGTTTAATTGCATCAATTGAAATGTTTTGTTTGTTTAAGCAATTCGGTAGATTGATAGCACAATAGCAACTGAAAGAGGTAAGATAATTTTTGATAAGCAGATTTAGAAGTTTTATGCAACTAGGGAGTATCTCGCCACTGGAAAGCTTTTTACCATGTTTACTGAGCTGCTATCAGGGTTGTCGCACATCCTGCAAAACTGAAAACCATTGCATTTCATTTTGAACTTGGAAGGTATGGAAAGGACATTGAATTTCAAAATATTTGGAAATATCCTTGAAAACCCTGGAATTTTAAAACGTTAATATTGATAGGCTGTATGTAAACAAATTCTTGAAAATAATTAAGTCAACCTACAATTTTGTCTATTATGTTTGTACTTGAAAATGACTGGAATATTTTTGAAAAGTCCCGAAAATATCCTTGAATTTGTAGACATCAAAATAGTGACAATCCTGTTATATTGAAGTTTCTTTGAAGACCACTAGATTACTAGGATTTGTTCTTTTACAACTCTTTTGTAAAATTTGATTTAATATGGTTGTACAAATTTTTAGATTTTACTTTTTTAAAGTCACGTTGGAATTTCTTCAGACTTTTTGCATTACCTAAATAATATAACATTGGTAGATCATTTTTCAACTGAAATAAAATATTTTTTACACCATGGTTAATCAATGATAAAGACCCTTTAGTATTATTATTTACTTAATTGTATTAACAGTGCTTAGTTATAATAATGAAATATTAACAAAAAATAATTTCGACAGAATTAGTCATGATCTCAACACTATAACGACAGTTGGAGTTGCGCGGAAGATTCAAAATCGTCAGGTTCGTAACACCTTGACTATTTTTAGCTCACCTCACAAAGTTAGGGAGGCTTATGTGATACCCCTAGCGCCGGCATCTGCGTCGGCGTTCGAGTCCGGATAGGGAAAATGGTATAAGTCCATTCCAACTTACTGACATGGCCCACATCAACCATATTGGTGTGCATGATGCATTTTGGGATGACAACAACAATGCATGCTTCGGATGCTGTCTGTGACTTGCATTGTACGCATGTGCGACTTGGTTTAGTAGAATGGTTAAAGTCCTTTCCCGCTTACTGACGTGTTCCACATCAACCATTTTTGTCAATGGTGGTAATAACAAAATTACCGAACACAGTTATCAAAAGCAGAAGTCCACGAGAAAAAAGGCAAATCAGGGAGAAACCAAAGGAAAAACTGTCGACCGCAATGGTCCTGACTTGGTACAGGCATTTCAAAAGAAATGGTGGGTTAAACCGGTTTTATGGCAAGACAAACCTCCCCTTCCATTGTGGTAGTGTCCGATAGCAACGCAACAGCAATTGCTATCGAAAGGTCATAGACAGTTAAAAGAAATGATCATCCATGTAGTAAAAAAGAATCTTGAATCAGAGTTCGGACCGAAACTTCATGTTATGTATGATGCATTTTGGGATGACAACCACAATGCATGCTTCGGTTGCTGACTGTGACCTATATTTTAAGCCATAAGCTACTTGGTTAGGTAGAATGGTAAAAATCCATTTTCGCTTACTGACATGTCCAACATCAACCATATTGGTATGTATGATGCATTTTGGGATGACAACGCATGCTTCAGATGCTGTCTGTGACCTACATTTTACGCATGAGCAACTTGGTTAGGAAGAATTGTTTGGGTTCTAGTGCTGCTGATGAGGAATCAATTACCGAAATGGCCATACAGCTCATTAAAATTATTGCAGTTGAGGTTAACATATGTGTTATGATTTCATGTTCATTTACTCTATATCCTTTCGTAAAATATGCATGATGCATTTTGTAAGACAACAACAATGCATGTTTCGGATGCTGTCTGTGACCTACATTTCATGCATGACCGACTTTGTTAGGTAGAATGGTTTAAATATTTTACGGAAGGATATGGAGTAAATGAACATGAAACCATAACAAATATCTTAACTCCAACTGCAATTAATTTTATTGAGCTGTATGGCCATTTCGGAAATTAATTCCTCATCAGCAGCACTGGAACACAAACATAGGAAATCCACGATTTAAAAAAATCAAGAATGCATAAAACCAAACGAAATCCGAATAAATCAGTAATATCAAATGGCTAAGGACAAAACTACAATGGAAGGAGTTAAACCTTAGTTTAAGAATTTTTATAAATTTAGATAATAGTTATAAACAATAGCTGTCTTAACAATGCACCATATACACCATATTGGTGTATATGGTGCATTGTTAAGACAGCTACTGCAGCAGCTTTTTATACAGTCTTTGTTCCTCATTTTATGAATGGATGAATCCGTTAAAAATAATAATATAGCCCATTCATGAGTACTGACATGTTTAACCTATGACAATGCTGCGCAATGAGGTGAGCTTAGCAGGCTGTGGTTGTTCTCTATGTTTATATTTTGTTACAACGTTGGGAATTAAAGCAAACACATTTTTATCAACTTGTCTGTAACTACTAAACTAATCGTTGTCCGTCAATCCACCAAAATCATAGCTGACAATGCAGGCTTATAGTTCAGGTACATGCATCGCAAACAAATACCGAAGCAAGAATGAGAATAGGGGGAATTTTAAAATCATAAATCCAAAATCACGGCAATTCACATCCAACACGAATTTAGACAGTATGACAAAGACAAAACAAATAAAAGAACAAGAACGCCACATAACTAAAGCACTAGCAATGTGAACCCCCCAAAAAACTGAGGTATCAGGTGCTCCGGGAGGGTAAGCATGGTCTGCTCCACGCTTGGCACCCGTCTCACTGCCGGTGTGAAAAGTCCGGTTGTGTCACAGTCGGTGTAAGTCAGTCCGGTAATAAACTCTGGATCTACTCAAAGATATCTATTCATATTTGTGAAATAGAAACATTGTAACGGTCTGCCAAATCGTGGTGTCGACCGTAAAACTTCTGTAGTGACAATTGCAGCAGTGACTGAACATACTCTTGATGTATAAGATCTTGAGACGGTAATTTCGCTCTGTTGACAAAATCGCTGTACCAACTACATGCACGGCAATAGCGAATGAGTTGTGAAATTTGGTATATAAGACGAAGGTTATCCTTAAATTGAGGATTGTTCAATGAAAGAACATCATCTATAAACGGAAACTGAAATTAAAGGACTTGGCTAGCTTATTGTCTTTTTTCTGAACTAGCCCTTGTATGAACCTGGCTTCATACGAATAAAGAAACAAATCTGCTAAAAGTGATGCACAATGTAATCTCTTTTGCAAACCTTTTGAACTTTTGTCTAGAAATTAAGCCAGACATATTTAAGTATGATGGCAGCAGTCGCAGCGACGGCGGTGTAAACTAGAGTTATTTTGTAGAACTCTTGGTGTAGGGACATAATATTTGGGCCATGGATATCTTCCAGCGAGCCCTATCCATGTTACCTTGTCCTATAATCATTGGCGGATACGAGGGGCGTTTCTGGGGGTTTGGACAATCATGTATTTTTTAATGAAAATCCTTTAGCTTTACTAAGAAATACCCCCAATTTTTTTTCGCGCGTTGCTCCCTGGGCGAATTTTTCTTTAATTTTTTATTTGATCCCCCCTCCCTTTCAAATTGTCTGGATCCACGTTTGTATAATTTACAATTTAGTAACCCAAGTTTTTTTTATAGGTCAATTTCTCATTAACTAATGTGATCAAAGGTGGTATGCCAGTGATATTGGTTGGTACGTGCCAGTCTGCTATATTCTATATGGCGTAAAACTTTTACCTCAAGTTCACTGTGTAAGGGAACAACCATTTGGGGGCAAGGAAGGAACATCCTGGATATTTTATCACTATTTTGAATTATATTGATTAGACCAGTTTCTCAACAACTATGTTTTACCCGAGTTCATGAGTCACTACAAGTGAAAAGTCAATGGTGTTTAGGAAAAGATTGGTATGTGTAAGTTAGTACATGACGTTTTGATCTTGACCTTAATTTCATTGAGAAGTGACCAAGTTAATTTTTTTTTCAAACTTTCTAAATGACTACAATTTATAGGTGAATGATATTTCATATATAGCTTGGTCCTAGTGAGTGTATGCCATATGGCTTTTGACGTTGACCTCAATTTCAATGTCTAATGCTCAGGTTATATCTTGTGATTAGGTTTAATTTTCAGCAACTAAAACATTTAGTCAGTGATTGATACAGTGCTTTTTGTCCGATTTTGCTTTTTGTCCGACAATTTTGCTTAATGTCCGAAACTTTTGCGTTTAGTCCGACGCTTTTTGTCAGATATTTATGCAACTGAGAATGACAATTTTGCTTAATGTCCGATATTTTTGCTTTTAGTGCGTTATTTATGCAACTGAGAAAGACAATTTTGCCTTTTTGTCCGATCAATACGTAAAGCAATTATACAAAACCATAGAGAACATGCAGGAGGCTATTCTATGAGTTCCAACAATTATTCGGTATGGTGATGAAAAGTCATGTTCGTTGTGCGTTATTACAGTAATGAATTTTGCATTTACAAATATCTCATTCATCTTCCCAAATCAAATTTAATTAATAAGTGATGCTAATGATGTTGCTTCAGTGGTATATAAGATAAATGTAATCCATAGATTGGGTATTAATTGATTATACAAGTTGTTCATTTACAGAAATGGAATTTACATTTTTATCTGTAAATAAATAAAGAGTTCTGCCATTTTTTTTTAACTAGTCCGTGTATTAACCAGATTAAATAAAAGAGCAAACGGACTTCATCATCCGCCGGACATGTTGGAAATAGATCTGCACCAAAAGTATGTACCCGAT
>MJUU01062628.1:181830-194948 GCA_002080025.1 Modiolus philippinarum
CAGAAATGGAATTTACATTTTTGTCTGTAAATAAATAAAGAGTTCTGCCATTTTTTTTAACTAGTCCGTGTATTAACCAGATTAAATAAAAGAGCAAACGGACTTCATCATCCGCCGGACATGTTGGAAATAGATCTGCACCAAAAGTATGTACCCGATAAATATCATTGGTGTCAAGCTTACTTCAAATCCGCTTGATTCCCTACAAGATCTGGTTTGCATGTGTCCAATGTTAAAATAAGTTCCCTGTTTGCGGCTATGTTGCATGACGGGTGAAGACGGGTCTGCACCAAAGAAACAAAACTTTGCCAATAATTACGTTATTGAACAGAAATCGCAAATGCTCTTTTGAACCTGTCGTTTTGTTTTCTCACTGCAATGTCTTTATAATTTGGGATATATATTAAGATGTACTACAATTCCAAGAAATGATTAGTCTTTGAGAGTTTCTGAAAACTTACCAAAACTTTCCCCCTCTTAAAACGCAGTAGTGAAAAATGTAATCGCTGAAATGTATTTCAACCACGATGTCATGTAAAATGTAAATGTTAATCTAGGAAATTGATGTGTAAATAAAAATGTCCAAGTGACCTGATTGCAACTTCAATTTTCAATTACAACCGGGTATTACGTTGCTTCCAAATTATGACTTTACAGCTAAACCACCCGATAGCACTTGCTCCTCTTCCCCATTCAATTATAGTCCGGCTGGACATGTTATAACTGGTGACCAAGATATGGTAGACAACCTTAAACTACGAGATATCCTCTCAAAAAGCATCAACTGGAGGTACAACTTCAAGATTTTGATGGACGCAGTCGAGGACTATGATAGGAAGTGTACAAAAAAAGAGAAAGAGGACGATGATACATTGTCCGATTGGATCATGTCCATAAGTCATTAATTTTGAATCGCATAGGACGCTTGAAAACAACAATGAAGTCTAGAAATCCGAGAAAATTTGAAGATTCCGTCGTGGATCCCAGTCTGACCAGCCTTCGTGAAAATTAGGTCGTTGTCCCTGCAAACAAAGCTTCTAACAACAACCTGTTCTTGTGTACGAAACACTATCTCAACTTTTGAAGGAAAAGGGCATTTACAGTTCATCTGCAAACCCTATCTTTAAATACCCCTAATACAATACCTAGAGACGAGATTGTCAAAATCACACTTCAATTTTACCATACTTTGGCATCACAGCCGATGATGAAAATAAGGAACTCCCTTAAATCTATAGGGTATTCCCTCATCACTACTTGGTTGACCGCAGTCAAAGATGGCCTGAAAAATTACTGTGACAAAGCTTATTATACAAGCGGCGTGAATCAAGTTCTTGAAAATTCCAAAAAGTCTCCTTCGAAGAGCTATCCTCAACCAGTCTTACCCATTGCTATGGCATTCAAACTTTTGCTTTCTACTCTTTATACAGTCCTGCCATACAACAAACTAAAAACAGAAATTGCACCTTTTTAGCAGTAGGGAAAGACAAAAAAATATTTTGGAAAAGAACCACACTGATTCAAATAAGAAGTACACTGAGACTGACGTAATCAAAATTTTCAAAATTTTGATCAACAATATTTTTGTGGAATTCGGATGTTCGGACGATATTTTCGGGGATTCGCGTTATCCAACAGACAAAAAGGTTTCCCATTGGAACTGACTGTGCGCCACTCTTAGCTGAGCGTTTTCTTTACTAGTATGAGGCCAAGTTTTTAAAGGGCTTACATGAAGAAAACAAAAACATATAGCCTAGTCCTTTAATCTCAGTTTCCGCACTAAGCCGATGTACTTTCTCTTGATAATTCAAAATATAAAGAATATTTACATCAGACATATTCCAAAGAAAATTAAAGAAACAACTGGCACACCTACTTCGACTTTGTACCTAGATGTTTTCTTGTATATTGACGAAGATGGACGTTTGAAATTAAAGTATATAAAAAGCGTGATGATTTTAATTTCGTAATTGTGAATTTTCATTCTCTTAGCAGCAGTATACATACCTCTCCTGCCTCTGGAGTGTACATGTCACAGTTGATTCGTTACTGTCGATCATGTAGTTTGTACAGTGATTTTTTTAGTTTTAATAGAGCAAAAACAATGTCCCAAAAGCTCCTTAATCGGGGATTTGTTCAGCCTACGTGACCATAACATCATTGAAAGATATGACGTGTTGACCAGTGTCACAAATGGGAGCGGACATTTTAAGTTAAATTCCCGTCTCACCAGATTTGACTTTTACAATTTTCACTTTTGTCTAGATTGACTCACTTACAATGTGACGGGTGCTGTTAACGGAGCAGAACATGCTTACCCTTCCGGAGCATATGGTGTCACTGTCAGTCTCCTTGGAGTTCACGCAGTGATTGCCTTGGTGTTATAAAATGTGTTTTTTCAGCGCTTTGTAACTGTCAAACGTAAAATTTTCCGTCAATGATTTCTTCGCTTCTATTTGAAATTTGGTATGAAGCCTGGAAATGATGAACTGCATTGTGTAAGTGGTTTTCCTATTTGTTCAACGTCCACATTTTGCAATACTTTGAGTATTAACTATAAACCAAATTTTTTACTTGTATCAGCTGAAATGATTTGATATTAAGTCTGAAGCTAATAAATTATATGGTTTGGTATAACTTCAAGAAATCACTGTATCCATGGAATTGCTGTATCTACTCATTTGTGTGTCGAACAGAAATTTAATCCACACTTAACTCAATTTTACCTTTGCTCCGAGTTTCAGGATCGAAATTGCGAGTACCTTCCGACAACGCCAGTCTTTTTGTTAGTACGTGCTATGTTTCGAATTTTGCGGTGTTTATGTCTTATAATTTTTCTTGACATAACTTTTCAGTAGTATGCCTACAGATTTGTGGTAGCTATTATTCTTTCTTTTCCGTAAGGGGCCTATTTTGCAAATGTGCAAATTACCTACAATGTTTATTCTCTTCGATTTCTCTTTGGATTCCTTTTGATGTAAGCTTTAAATGTGAGTCGATGCAGTTTGCAACCTATAAGGCATTTTAATTTCCCATACTATGTGTCAATGCAAGTTCTTCATTTTGTTGATCAAAATTCAGTGGAAAACATGCCGCAGTCGTATCATGCTGTGATAGGTGGAACCTTTCATTTAAGCATAAACAACTTTGTATGACTCGTCGCTGATGGAATGTATTGTGCAGGCTTCCCATTAAATCAGACGAGTTGGAATATGCATTAATTTTTTTGATGTCAATATTGCTATAATAATTTGTGAAAAGAAACACTTAACTGTACTTTTTCTATTGCATGTGATTGGCATTTGTTATTATGTTCAACAGTAAGTATATTATCATGCTTAATAAATTGTATAACAAATGCATAGCTTTAATTAATGCCTACTTAATACGTTTTTATTTGTGAGGTGATATATTATTTTACCAAACATTTGGTCTTTAAATAGAGACCGGACATAAACAGGGGTGTGTGTGAAAGGACCTTCTTAGCGACACCTGGATCACCAATTTTATTCACTGGTATTCCGAATTAAAGAGGTAGCGGGTTTGGGATGTACATCGTCATTTCTTAGAAATCAGGATGGAAATATAGTCTTTGGATTTCGGGATTTCAAATGTCTTTTGATTTCAGGATTTCAAAAGTAGCTACATTTGGTTTAGGTGGTCCCCTTAAAAACATGGTTATCAGGTTTGCATATTGAAGGTGGCCGGCAGATTAGAAAATATTAATCACCTTGGACGCTATGTGAAAAGCATTCACAGATCTTCAATTCTTCTGGAGAAATTCTTTCCACTTAGAAGCAAACTGTTGTACACAATTTGTTGTAATCCTCTTCGTAAAAGTTTCATACATTTTCATGACATTAGATGGTAAACACATTCAAGTCCATAATCTCTATTGGAGTTGATGGACCGATTGTAACCAAACCTGTTAATTTAGGTGTTAAAGTGGTCCCATGTAGAGAAATGTTGTGTGTTTCCACATTATTATATCCACGACAAACGAAGTTTGGAAGGTAATTCAGCATGTCTGTCTGTCCTTCTATCCGTCTGTCCACACATAGGGTACTACTTTTGTGTAGTTAACTCCTCTTGCAGGTCTTCCTCGAGAGACCAGAAATTTTTTGCAGTTTTTTTTCTACATAAATTGAATATGCGCACCTCTTATTTGGTTGCATTTTATGAATTTTTGGCGATTTTACAGATAATGTCACTTTTCAACAATATGCTATAGACAAGGGTACACATTTTGTGTAATCAACTCCTCTATCAGGTTTCTTCAAGATTTCTAAAATTTTGCAGAGTGTGCACCTAATACTTTCCTGACAATTTTTGATTTATCGGATTTTAAAGGTAGTTGAACTTTTTGGTGGCTTTCTGTAATTTTTTTTTCGGAAATTGAGGGATAGTTCAACTTTCATTTTTTTTTTGGACAAAATTCATAGGTAGGGTACCCATTTTGTGTAATCGACTACTCACAGGTCTTCATCCATATACTTTAACTCAATTAAAAGTGGGACATGTGCATCTCCTACTTAATTTTGATGGAATTATGTAAGTTTATTCACGTTTTACAGACAGTTGAACTCAAAAATGCTAAGAAAGGGGCATTTTTAGTCATTTACAGGATACTACTACTTAAAGATTGCCGTAAAGTGGAAGGACATAGTTTATTTTAACATTGGATCATTTGGAAAAACTTTCCATATCTTGTCTCCTGCAACCTCTGTCCCAACTGTAACCACACTTGGCCACACCACTATTGTTATTTTATAAAAGTCGCGTGCCTAAGGTGACTATATTTTTAAAATTGGAATCATCCTTTTTAGGATCACAGACATATTGTGTTTGTTTTGGGGGTCAGCCATTGATATGTCGTCTGTTCACATGGGAATTAAAAATGAGCAAAATGCAGCTAAACTCGGTTTTTCTCAGTAACACCATAGGGAACATAGGTTTCGTGGACTTGATCTACAATGCCATGGTTTGCAAAGGAAAACTATTTCTCTCACGAGTTTACTCTTCACAAACTCATTGGATGCGGAGATTTGTATGTATTTCTAATAGCAGACTCACATTTGCTGTAGGAAAGTATAGTTTAGTTCAGCATTTTCCATTTCATTACAGCAATGAAAGGATATGTAGTTAATGCACATTTCCACGAACAATTCTGTACAAATACATGGTGACTTCAAGATGAAGTGGTTAGTGCCATTTCCCTTTCATTACAGCAATGAAAGGATATGTAGTTAATGCACAGTTCCACGAAAAATTCTGTACAAATACATGGTGACTTCAAGATGAAGAATAACATTGTTCCCTTGCTTTGTTTGAACATGAAAAAGAAAGGAAATGGGGTAAATGTCATGGAGACAACATCCCATATCCAGGTTAAAACGACCTAAAACAAAGCATTCTAAGGGTCACCGTACGGTCTTCAACACAGTGAGGAATCTCACACCATATAACAAGCCCTAAATGGCCCCAAAAGGGTAAAAAAGTGGATAAATCAATTGAAACAAACCACATCCAATAACCCAATTATCAAGAAACTAAAATTTTATAAGAAGACACGGACAAGTCAATCACCAACATATTCCTGACTTGGGACAGGCGCAAAAATTGCGGTGGGGTTAAACTCGTTTTTTTGGATCCAAACCCTTCCCCTATGTGTGGTGAATGGCTAAAAATAAATACACAAAAAGACTCACAGTAAAAATCAAACTAGAAAAAAGTCCAACTTATCAAGACGAGTACCTTAACAATGAAGTACATAAAACATGAAGACAATACACACAGGTACTGTCCGGACAAATGCTCGCAGTTACTGACAGCTAGCTAAGGACATAATTTCCGTTGACTATGATATCAAGCCTTCTTACATATGTATTTCCGAATCTGTGCATTTACTCCGTATCGTATAATTTTAGTAACAAATTGGAGTTTCTCTTCCCTGCGGTATGGAATCCACGATAAAAAGATCCCCCGTGCCAGGATGTTAGCTCTCAATATTTCAGTCATTGTGCTTCATAATTTCAAATTGTGGCATTGTGCATTTGGTAACTTCGATTTTTTTTCTCTCGCCATCTGCAATGATTTAAATATATTTTTTTAAATAGACTGAGTGCAATGTGAGTGCAATGATTGGTTATATGCTGTGATTGTCTTCTTGTATAGTGTTTTTGTAGGACAACGATGGAAATTGATTTCAAGATAAATTTGCCAGTTGTTTCCTTTTCTATGCCCCCGCCGGTAGGCGACGAGTGCATTATCAGTTACCTACGTTTATACCCGTAGGCATTCTGATTGTACTACCCAGAAGCACTTCTGTGCAGCCTGAAAGGTAGCCGAAGGGTGTACAGTGGTGCTGAAGGGTGGTACAGTCTCAATGCCTACGGGTAGAAACGTAGGTAACGGATTTTCCCCGGCTTAGCCTTTATTGCACCGAAGAAGGCAAATCATAAGCACTCTCAATGTGAACCCCTGTCATGTCTGGTGTGCCTCAAGGAACAGTCCTTGGACCATTACTATTTCTGATATGCATCAACGACATGCCAGAAAAAGCGAAATCATCAAAAACCAAGTTATTTGCCGATGATAGTCTGCTTTTCCGTACCATCAACAACCCAGCAGACAGCGCTCTACTTCAGAAAGATCCAACACCACTACAAGATTGGGAAGATAAATGGCAAATGAGTTTTAATGCCAAGAATGCTTAGTCATCCGCATAACACCAAAGAACAGAAGTCCAATACCAACAACTTACAACATACATGGACACATACTAGACACAGTAGAGGCAAGCAAATACCTGGGTGTTACCATCTCAAACAACCTTACCTGGGATAGACATATAGAGAATACAGTCGGCAAAGGAAACAAAACGTTGGGTTTCATTCGACGAAATCTGAAGGACTGTACAAAGCCAGTAAGATCGGCAGCATATACTTCAATGGTAAGACCAACATTGGAATATGCCAGTACAGTATAGGATCCAACAAACAAGGAACATATCAACAACATAGAAAGAGTACAAAAAAGAGCAGCACGTTTTGTAACAAACAACAATACAGACCGAACACCTGGCTGTGTAACTAAAATGATAGAAGCAATGAAGTGGGAAAGTCTGGCAGAACGAAGAAAGAATAACCGACTATGCATGCTGTACAAGATAAAAAATGGAATAATCGATATAGACAGCCATCAATATATCAAATTCAATGACAGCAGAACCAGAGGCAAAGATCGCCTATTCCAAGAAAGGACAAAAACCGAAGTTTATGGCAATTCCTTCTTCCCAAGAACAATCAGGGACTGGAGCCAACTGCCAGTAAAAGTAACATCAGCAAGCACAGCAGAGGGATTCAGGTGCGCCCTCAAGGCGCAACCTGACAGCAACTAGATCGGCTCCCACCTGTTCATAGTTTCAACTGTACATTGAGAATTTTAAATGTATATAGTCTGAAGAAGACTGCTGTGCTGCCCCACACTGCGCAAAGTTTTCGCGGAACCTTAAACATTCACTCGTGAATCCGGTTCCTGATTTGGAAGATTTGGAAGAAGAAGAAGAACCCAATAAAAACTTGGTGTGCTTGGGATTCGTAAACAAGATCTGCTCCATGAGTGTCACGCTTGACACAGCCATGAGAATTTGGGTTTTGTCATATTCGTTGTCATTTCGGTTGTAAACTCTGGACCTACCTGAATTTATGAAATATAAATATGCATGGTACGATCTGTCAAATCACGGAAACGACCGTGAAAATATTTTTTTCTCTGTTTTTTTAAACTGAAGTTCGTGTGTGGAAGTGAATGTGAACCTTTTTAATTAAGCGCAATGTTCACATAAGAGAGGGGAAGGACAGGGGATGTCTTTCTCTTTTCTCTCGCCCCATTGCTCCTTTCTCTCGTACCCTCTCTCCTTTCTCTCGTACCCTCTCCTTTCTCTCGTACCCTCTCTCCTTTCTCTCGTACCCTCTCTCCTTTCTCTCGCCCCTTCTTTCCCGTCTCCTTCCTCCTCTCTCCCGGTCTCCCTTTCATTTTCTTCTCTCCCTTCTCCCTTTCTAGCCCCCTTTTTTTCTCTCTGCGCCCTTTTCTCCTTTTTTCCTGCACAGTTTCTCCAGGTCTCCCTTAACCCTGTCCACCGTCTCTAAAAACGTCATTTTACAGAAATATATCGTAATTTGACAATTTTAACATGTTACGTTCCACGACGCAATACCGAGCGTAACGTCCTACGGTTCACAGATAATTGGCGGGTACTTGACACACTTGACGTCACAACCACAATTGATTACGACGTAGCAACGATAGTCAAATTACATCGGCCTAAAATTGGCCACGTAGTATAGCAAATCAGCCGGAAATCGACCCGCTGGCATAGAAAGAGTTAAACTTTTTCCAACCCATCTCGAGGAAATTGGACCAAAAAGTCGTTTGATTTGGTGTTTGAACATCTTGGACGGTATATTTTGATCAATTTTTCATTGAGTTTGGATAATGCAACATACTTCACGATATAATCTTTATTTATTATGTCGACAGATTTGATGTAGAAATTGCCGTTTTTGAACAATAAAAGACAAAAGGGGGTAAAATTGGCAAGCTATTATTTTTTTTTTTGAGAAATATCGATGCATTTCTTTGTCTGTTTGTTTCTTAAAACTTGTTCCAATAAAAGAATAAGATTGATCCGAACCATTTCAAAATAAGATGCCAAAAGGACGCACCGGTTTCAGAAATAGGAGCACAGAGTTAAAGTTTGTTTTTTTATTAGATCATTTTACCTGTCAGTCCGTATGTCGATGTTCGTTTTCCCTCCGTCTTTCAAATTTTAAAAAGTCTTCCCCTCTGAAACCATTTAGATAATTTTTAACAACCATAGTCTGTGGAATTACCTGAGTATTTTGTTTTAAAAATGTGTCCAAGGGCCAAATACTATAGGGCCGTACACACCTTTAAATATGGGTACATTTCTGTTTTATTTCGGGGGGTCAAAGACTTTTACATTTTAAAATCTATGCTTAGGATAAAACGATCAGCACTTACCTACCATGCAATGTTGAAGAAAATCAGATAAATAATTTTGGAGTTATCATAGGAATAAAAGTAAATTTGGAGGAGTTTATCGATGTGTAAACGCGGCCGGCTCACTCACAAACTAAATAGAGTCCGAAGGACTTTATGTAGAGTTTGTGAGTGAAAGGCCGCGTTTACACACCCATAAACTCCTACAATATTACTTTTATTTCTTATAATTCCAATCCTTTGAACTTTGAACAATGTTGTCACTGATTTTTACGTCACCATATACTGAACTATTTAACGTCGTAGTGTATTAATGGGCAAGAAAAGTTTATCAAAAATAACTTTTTTGTTGTTCATGACGTTGACCAATGAAATTGAACGTTGCATTAGCAATTGGAATTATCACCCTATTCTATGGAATTTTTCACAAAATTTAATTTATATTATTTTCCAAAGCATCTATAACAAACAGGGGTCATGCAAAAATGCATATCAAGTTCTGCGTACCTTGAAATTCTAAGTTAGCCTAAATAACCGTATTAAAGATCTTTTCTGATCCATTTGCAAAGAACGGCAGTATAATACCGAAATAACAAAGCACAAGATTACATAAATCAAAATCCAGAGACAAGGCAAAAGCAAGAACACCAGAAGACGGAAGACCAAAGACAACACATGCCCACAAAACACACGAACAATACATATAAAACACAAAAAACTAAAGCACTAACAGTGTGAACTCAAAAAAAAAAACAGAGTGACATCAGGTGCTCCGGAAGGGTAACCTTATCCTGCTCTGTATACCGCACCAGTCACACGGTCAGTGAGGCAATTATTTTTTAAAGATATGTTTTGTAACTGATTGTTTATTGTCATTTTCTAACACTGGGAAAAAACCAATTTAAAACCATTTGCAAATAAACTTTGTCACAATAGTCCTTGAATGGTCCCCTTAAAATAGTATATACATGTAGTATATCTGACAGGTCCGTGTCTCATTCAAACAAGGAACATTGTTCTACATTGAACACTACGGAAAACATATGAGAAGGTATCATTTGAAACTAGTTGCCCAGTTAGAAACAAACTTGTTCAAAACTGTCCTTTTGAAAACTAAATCCGAAAGTCCACATAAATCCAAGATGGCTGCCAGCGGGAATCATTAATATTGGACACTTTGGACAATCATTCTATGATCACTTATTAAGTGAAGAAGCCAATATATTATTAATGTAATTGTATTGTATTCGGGAGAAGACTTTTATAAGTTGCAATAAATAACAAAATACCGAACTTAAGTTGTAAATTTAGTTTCTGAATAACTTGTGTCTGATTCCCTTTGCATTTTGTGAGCAAAATCAATGTTTTAATCAAAGCCAATCAGAACCAACTTTTGGATGGTCACCTTTAAAATGTATCCGGTAAGTCGACACCTAATTCCATATGTCAACCAGTGGGGAACTTAAATATTTCACATTGAACCCTTCACGGACAGTGTACATGTATTAATTAAACTGAAAGCAAAAATATTTATTGGATGCTGACAAAGTTATGACTCTTTTGGTGCCGACCTATTATACACAGGCGTCCGATGACTTTGGATTATTCCTTCGTTCGTATGAAGTCACGTTAGTTCAAAAAGGGCTAAAATAGTACCCAAACACATTATTTCATTTTCGATTTTATGGCTATGCATTTTGACAACTTGTACATGATTTATATCCAATCTAACGATTGTCATTATCTAATACACCATTACATGTATGAACTCGAAACTACAGATACCAATGACACTATAACCAGCATAACACCAGGGCTAGCACATCTGTAATACTTTTTACACTTGGCTTCAAAACTTAAAGAAACTTCTTGAACAGTGAAATTCCTGTTTCTTGGCAGCACTTTCCCCAATATTACTTTTGTAATCAATTGGCGCTCTGTGTCCTTCGTAAAGTTCTCCTTCAAAGATCTTCTCTGAAACCACTGGGCCGATTGGAACAAAACTTGGTCACAACAGTCCTTGCATGGTCCTCTTTAAAAATGGTAACCGACAGCTCACTACTTCATTCATGCGTGAATGGTTGACAGGCACAAAATTGCCTCATTCATACATTCAATGGGTTCGTAATTATCTAAAATGCTTAATGTATTAATCGGACAAAAGGCAAAATTGTCTTTCTCAGTTGCATAAATAACGGACTAAAAGCAAAAATATCGGACATTAAGCAAAATTGTCATTCTCAGTTGCATAAATAACGGAGTAAAAGCAAAAACATCGGACATTAAGCAAAATTGTCGGACAAAAAGCAAATCGGACAAAAAGCGTCGGACTAAACGCAAAAGTTTCGGACATTATGCAAAATTGTCGGACAAAAAGCAAATTTCGGACAAAGCACTGTATCAAGTGATATTCAACAAAATATGGTGTTGATTAGTACATGACAGTCTTCCATATTTCTTTGTGTCCTCAATTCCATGGTTAAGTCCTTCCAAATTTAAGTCTTTGGGATAAGTCTGAATCGCAAACCACTACAAGTGTTGAGCTAATATATCTAAATGTTTTGGGTTACGGCTTAATTTTGATCACCACCATCTTCATTTTTAGAGTCACCATCTCATCGTTTATTTCATTTTCTAATATCTCAGGGTTTTAAAAAAATGCTATGATATAAATTTTAATTCATTAAAAATTGGAAATATTTTTTTTTATGTCTGTCAGTATGGACTAAAAAAATCGACTAGGGTTTATTTAATTTTTAAAAGGCTATTATGAAACTGTGAAAATCTGTCGAGTTGCTTTCAAAACTCTTAACTGTAGCCTTTAGTTTTATTTTCTCATTTTCAATCGATAAGTAACTGTTCCGGATATTAAATTTTTTCCTGGGGCAGACTACCCAATACTAAATAACAAAATATTTCCATGAACAATGAAAGGATATGAAGTAAATGCACACGAGATGAGGTCTCCACAAAACATGGTAAAACCAAGCAATGGGATAACACTTTTATTGTTGTTCATCATATTGAAGTCATCGTGAGGCCTCAACAATCACCGTTGCTCATACCTCAAAGTAATTTCAAGATGGTCTCTAGCACCGTATTGAGCGGAATTTATTGCTAAATGTTAACTAATGTGACAATTATATTTGTCTTACCATGGATGCAGGATCGTCACTGAGCATTAAAGTAAGTGACAGAGTTTCATGCAACCGCTATCATCCGTTGCCCGACCAAAGGACTCGTAGAAACAATCACAACATATAAACAACCACAGGGCAAACATCGAGTCAATTGTAAAGAAACTTGGCATAAGAATAGTGAGATATTGACAAAAATAGAATGGTCAGAATAACATTTGAAACAGAGAAAAAAATGAAATGTCAAACTTTATACTGGTCGTCATACTTTTGTCATATTTTCTCAGTTCGTGTTGCTGTGAATGGCCGTGATTTTGGATTTATGATTTTAGAATTTCCCCTTTCCTCGTTCTTGCTTCGGTATTCGTTTGCCGATGTATTATAGTATGTTAATATGAGATTTTCTCTCAAGAACAAGTACACCATGACTGAGATATATAGAGAGTATACATCTCCCGTACTGGGAATCGTTTTCCTGACTCTCACAATGCACAAGAGACAAACTCCAGTCTTAAAGGAACAATAAAAGGATATGGATTAAATGAAATTGAGACAAAGTCTTTACAAATACACGACTTCTCGCATTTTTTGTAAAATAGAATTTAGAACTGGCATACAGAGAAATAGTATGGAAATCTCGTGTGCAAATTGCATTGTTAGTCCCTACCGGCCATAACCGAAGGTTACTTTAAGTTTGGACTCCGTCTGCCCGTCCGTCCAACCGTCAGTCCAGCATCAGTTTTTGCACTTTTTTGTAAATCATTGCAGATGATGGTCTTATATTTTGTACACAATATGAAAAAGAAAAGAAATGGGATAAATGTCAAGGAGACAACATCCCATATCCAGGTTAAAACGACCCAAAACAAAGCATCTAGGGGTCACCGTACGGTCTTCAACACAGTGAGGAACCTCACACCATATAGCAAGCCCTAAATGGCCCCAAAAGGGTAAAAA